>CABHPQ010134875.1:0-11581 GCA_902168405.1 Peromyscus aztecus
TGTACCCCTGACTAGCCTAGGCCTCTAGCTCATGGTGCTCCTAGAGCTTCTGTTGTAGGTACTTATTAGCATGTTTTGTGTGATTCACTGAGCGCTCCTGCCTCTGCTGAGCACTAGATGAGATGCAGGTCCTCTGCCTTTTGCTTGAGTAATCTCAGTGTAATTTGATAGGCAAAAAAGGGCATCTTATTTTGAGTCATTTCTGAGAATTGGTCTTCTCCTTAACCCACCAACAGCTTTCATGTGGCTCTCTGGAAGGTTTTCAAAAGCAAGTGAGAGATTGACAGTGAGAGACAGTGTCTCTCTCTTTTGAGCTGATTCATCATAAGGGCATTGATGAAGTTTTATTGGAGGGATGAAAGGGTGAAGAGCTAGCTTTCTGTTGTTGTAACAAATAACTTGAGGCAGTAAACTGTCTAGAGAAAAAGATCCTAGTGTGCTGGTACTGGGAGGTGTAGGCAGGAGGATAACTGCAAGTTCTGGCCAGTGTGGCCTGCATCGTCAGTCTGTGACCATCAGGGCTGCATAATGTGATCCTCAAAAAAAAGTTTGTGTGGGAGGGTCCAGTCTCTTGGAACTGACTGAGGATACCACCATGGATGTACATAGCTGAGCAAAACCTTTCACGGTTGTCATAGCCAGGAAGCAGAGGAGGAGGAGATTTGGATTCCATAATCCCTATCAGGTATACCTTCAACAGCCTACTGGCCTCCCAGTCATGCAAGCTAGGAACCAAGGCTTTATCATGTGAACACTTATGAAAGCTGTGGGCAGGACTTGGAGCTCACACAGGGCATCTGAGCGTCTTCAGGAAGACCACTGTGGCTCTGGCATCAAGCAGGGGCTAGTAAGTATGTCATTTGTCGATTGTAGGGTCCCCATCTGAGGCCTGGGGTAGAGACCTGGGCTCAGAGTGTTAATGAAATAAATATACATATGCATGGTCTGATGCTGCTGAGACTGGACTTGAGGTCAATAGGAAAACACTGGGCACTGATCTGAGTAGATGAAGAGAGGCCACCAGCTCATAGTAGCCTCCAGGGACTCCTGTCCTCTGCCACAAGCTGTGTCCTACTACCTCTGAGCTTCAAGTACAACATTGGCCTCCAAGAGATGTGTTTTCGGGTTATTTGAGGCAGGGTCGCCTGTAGTCCAGGCTGGCGTTAACTATTATGTAGTAAAAGATGACCTTGGACTTGTAATGGTCCTGCCTTCACCTCCTAAATGATGGGGTTATAGGCCTATGCCACTCAAAGGGCTGCTTGTTTCTATGTTTTTGAGATTGACTGAGGATGGCTTTGAAGTTCTGCCTCTATCTCCAGAGTTCTGGGATTACAGGCATGCACAGTGTCTTTGGAGGCTGTAAGAGGATATCATATTCCTCTGGAACTGGAGGTTGTGAGTCCTGGATCCTCTGGAAGAGCATCAGTACCCTTAACCACTTGAGCCATCTCTCCGGTCCCTTGCGTTGTTTTTTTGTTGGTTTGTTTCAAGACAAGGTTTCTCTGTGTAGTCCTGGCTGTCCTGGAACTTGCTCTGTAGACTAGGCTGGCCTCTACCTCCTGAGTGCTGGGATTAAAAGTGTGCGCTAGTACCATCCAGCTAACACCATCTTAAAGAAAAAAGAAAGAGAAATTGAGGTGGAAAGAGTGAAACAGAAAAAAGAAAGGAAAGGGGCTAAATCTACATGTAACACAATTAAATAAGTAACCAGAGCCAGTGCTGGCTGCTCTAGGGGGCATGTGGGTGAGGGAATGACAGAACTGGCAGGCATCTTTTTGGTGTGTTCACATTGAACCACACACTATCCTTGGGGCTTAAATACCTTGACTAAGTGTTCTTGAGTGTACAGTTTTCCAAAAGAGACTTTATTTAACCATGTGGCTGTTCATTGGTATTCTGTGCTACCTTCTAACTTGCCAGCTCTCTGGGCCTGAGATGACCTTGGCACAGAGAAGATGCAGCCTAGCAGAAGGAACTAAGCATGTGTGGCTCTGCCAGTGGGGGAGACTGGCTGCTGAGAAAAGCATTCCCTGGCACCCCTAGACTTTCAGAGCTTCTGGAGTTGGCCATGCTAGTCCCTGTGTGGTTTTTGTTGGTCACCCTTTTGAGAAGCCTCTGGGGGAGGGGGAGCATTCTGTTTGTTCTTCCTGCCCAGCACTGGCTTGAGCACCACTCAGTACACATGGACTGAATGGGTGATTTCTCAATGTCAGGCCTGTAGTCTTCCCTTAGATAGATAGCTAATTGGAGGAGACCCAGTGTGGTAGTTTATAGGCCTGCATTCCTAGTTACTTGGAGGACGAATTAGGACCAGAGGTCTAGGCCAGCCTGGGCTGCATGGTAAAATCTTATTGGAAGACAGAGAATATCAGTTAGCCTGTTGGAAATGTGTGCTTGCTTCCCAACTCTAGTTCCAGCACTGAGAAGCCTGAGACAGGGGAATCACTGGTAGATGAGTTTAAGACTAGCCTGGGTATCATAATGACACCCTGTTTCTAAAAAACAAGTGAAGGAAGCTTTCCTAAGTGAGCCAGTTGGGGGTGGATGAGTGTCTTACCTCAGAGAGCACTAGAAAGATGAGGCCACGTTGTCTGCCCAGAAAAGGGGATTTTGATACAAGTTCAAGCTCCCTACCTTCAGTTGAGCTAGTTTTGAAGCTTGTGTTGGGGCTAGTTTGTGACACCCAATTGTCTTCTATTAAATAAATACTTGTGTGTGTGCTGCTTTGTTTTGGGTGGCTTTAGTGACCACATTAAATACAGTATTTGACTGACTGGTTCTTGCTTCTGTGCTGGGGATGGAACCCAGGGCCTGGCCCCTGCTGGATAAATACATTATTGCTGGGCACATCCCTAGCCCCTGTCATAATAACATTTTATTTATTTTTGGCTTTTGAGACAGCATCTCACTGTGAAACCCAGGCTAAACTTGAATGTGAACTTACCAGTGTTCTTCTAACTGTGTGACCACAACTGCTGGTATCACTGAGCTGATGTTCTGAATTCAGATGAAGTTTGTGTATATTTAGATATTTTTGTAGAAATTGTATTATGTTCACATACACACAGATTCTCTGTAATAACATGAAAAAAAATTTTGTTTGGTTTTGTTTTTCTAGATAGGGTTTCTCTGTGTAGCCCTGACTGTCCTGGAACACACTATGTAGACCTGGCTGGCCTCAAACTCAGAGATTTCCACCTCTGCCTCCTTGAGTGGTGGGTGGGATTAAAGGCATGTGCCACTGCTGCCTGGCAGAAAGTTATTTGCAAAGTTTGTCTTTTTCATCACATGGACTAGTCCTAAACTTAAGCGGAGACATCGGTTTATCTCCATCAGTAGATGTCATCATCCTTCTTTACTTGGGCAACCTGAGTAAAATAGCTCAAGTTTAGAACTCTCATTTTGTAGTGTTTTTATGTTATCCGATGAGTCATCTTTTGGCAAAGCAGTTCTTCATCCCAGTGTTTGATCTGAACAAATTATAGCCCAAACTGGTGAGGAGGTGTGCTTCAGAAATGCAGAGTCAACAGCCGTGCTCGTGTGTGGCTGACTGTTTAAGAGCTTCAGAAAGCGGAACAAAGAGTAGAATGTAATAAGAACTTGTCAGGGGCTGGGGTCAGTCCTTTCTGGAACATGAGTTTCTTCCCGCCCCCTTCACCTCTGCTAATGAGTGCTGACATTGGAAAAAGAGGAAAAAAGACAGCTTCTGTTTGCTTTACTGCAAATAAGTGGCCCTGCTGTTGGCCGCCTTCCCAGTGGCCCTGAGAGTACCTCAGATGTGGTCAGTGAGGTATGTGCACGGTGCCAGCCTGCCGGCTTCATCCAGGCAGACTGTACCCGGAATGGCCAGGCCGCTGCCTTCTGCCTTTGCTCTTCCTCTTGGTGCCGCCTGGTTTCTTTCTGAGGCAAAGCTGATGTTACTCTCTGAAAACAGATGGACAAGGGGTTCTGCTCCCTCTGCTCATCCTCTGATCTAGTAACTTGCAGTGGATGTTACCTTTGTGAGCATTCAAGACCATCTGGGAAATGTGTCTTGCAAAAATGTAGTCCAGTGCGGCAAAGGACCAGACCACATGGCACCTTTAGCGCCAAATTCCTGCATGGTTCTGCCACTTTGGGATTCCAGAAGCAGGCCTACGTTTACACTCCTGTTCCTTTTCCCTTAGCAGTTAACTGAGTCATCTCTCACTGGATGTTTCTTCCTCTGAAAGTATATAGGTGATGGTTCTCACCATCCTCTCAGGTTACTCTTGTGAAGATACGGATACATGTAGGCTGTTGAGCATGGCTCCTTACACACAGCAGGGTCTTTCGCTGTTTGGACTTTGTTCAACACTGTGGGTGTTGGTGCCCTGTCTTCTCAGGAGTCACTGACAGTGTGCAAGAGCCACCCAGAGAAATTGCTGTGGCTAGACTGTCTGGTATCTGAGTTTCTCTGTTTTCGTGGGACAGTGGGGAAGAGACTTTCTGCATAACAGAGTGCAGCTGCCGCTCCAGCCAGTCCCCAGATGCCAAGTCAGGTGTCTTCATTGCATGCACATTTGGCGTGTGGGTAGAAGCCGAGCTCATGTGGCAGTGCATGGTGGCTGGCCTTTAGCTTGTCAAGTGCTCAGACAGCACTAAGGGGTTCAGTGATGCCCTTGGAGAGGCTGACATACAGACCACAAACAATACCCTGAGTGAGCAATAATTCCAACACATAAGAGTTGCCAGAGAAATGGAGACCCTTCAGCAGAGACTCCCCAGAAATCATAGTCTTTTCTTCTACCTGCTCAGACTTTGGTGGAGGCCCATTGCCCTTGTGAATTTTCTGTTAATGAATGTTGCCTCAATCATAAGCTTTCCAGATGCAGAAATCAAGACCTACCCACTAGTTTACTTTCATACCTAGGTCTGCCTGGCACCAAGTAAGTGCCTCTGGGGCTGGTCAAATAAAGAATTTGTGCTACTTGGAAACTGAGACTCAGTCTTGGGTGCTCATTTGCCAAGCTGTTTGTCAGTCTTAGAGTAATAGGATGTGCTTTAAAAAGGAAAATCAAAAAACCTGGGTTCACGCCTTTAATCCCAGCACTCAGGAGGCAGAGCCAGGCGGGTCTCTTCTGAGTTCGAGGCCAGCCTGGTCTACAAAGCAAGATCCAGGACGGGTTCAAAACTACAGAGAAACCCTGTCTCAAAAAAACAAACAAAAGAACCCTGGAGCTAGAGAGATGCCTCAGGTTAAGAGTACTTGCTGCTCTTCCAAAGGATCAGAGTTATTTTCCCAGCACCCAATTCAGACGACTGAGCCATCTGTAACTCCAGAGGATCAGACACCTCCAGCTTCCACAGGAACCTGCAGTCATGTGTACATACCCACATGCACATGCACACACTTATACATAATTAAAAATCTTAATTTAAAAAAAGAAAAAGGAATAGTTCTTTAGTTGGGTCAAGTTCAAAATGCTTGTATTTTTAAGAGCCTGGAGCAACTTGAGATGGCTCAGCTTTCCAGTCTCCTTAATCTTCAGGAAGAGCCTCTGCCCCGTGGGGCTAAGACTTAAATGAGTGTATCTAGCTAATAGTAAAGTGCCTGTCCAGGTAAGTGCTGTGCAGAGCACCGGGGGCTGAGGCTACGAAGCTGATGGGCGTGTCTCTCCACTCTGAAATACCCTGTGGTATGGGGCACAGGGTCAGCAGCCGCAGGGAGTGCTTGTATCAGTACTGCTTCATTTGGACTAAGTTCTCCTCACACAGGCCTGGTGCCGAGACATGGTTTGAGCCTTTCCCTGCTTCCTTGATTCCTGGAGGTTGACATAGTTCTTGTGTTAAGGGAGGTTTGTTTGCAGTAACTTGCCTGTCTGGTGAGTGAGTATTTGGCTATCCTTTCTGGCTGAAGCAGCCCTTTGAACTGATGCCGAGAATGCAGGCCTCCCACCCCAACCTCTCCTCCAGGTCGTAGTAGCGGGGCCTTCTGCTGGCCTCTTCTGCCCACACACATTTTACTTGCTTCCTCCTCAGGAAAGCCTTACCTGACTTTGACCTGGGTCAGGTCCCATTTTACTTTTGAGTACTTGTCACAGAAAACTCAGTTGTTGTCCTGCTATAGTTGCCTTTCTGACTGCAGTTGTTGGATGGAAATAGTGTATTACCGTTCACTTGGCCGGCACTTTAATTGGTGTATTCTTTCCTATAGGTAAATATTAAAAAAAGATATTTTGGGTTTCCTTCTGTTGAGATTTTGAAGTGAGATCAGAGCATTCATTATAAGATTGGCTCTCTAACCTCCTTTTCCCCGTTCCAGTGCTGCTGAAATTCCGCACAGATAAAGGGAGAGATCCCAGTTCTGAGAGCTACAGTGAGGACGCTGAACTGCTGCTGCAGATACGAAATGATGTGCTTGACTCACTGGGCGTCAGTCCTGACCTGCTTCCCGATGACTTTGTCAGGTTGGTATCTGAACAGACAGACAGACAGCTGGTTTTGGTGTTTGTCTTTATGGAGACCCAAAGCCTCAAAGGGGACTCCTGGGCCACATTTGCCAACTGCATAAACCACCTACCAGTGCCATAACCAACAGTGCAATAGAAACGAAGACTTGTAGGTTTGGTTTTCATGTGGTTTGAAATTGAAGGTGCGATGTGGTCTGTTGGCACGTTCTGGGCCTTTCTGTCTCACCTCTGTCCTGTGTGAGGGTTCGTCGGTGCGTCATTTCCTCACCTGTCACAGGGTGGAGGAGCCCAGCATGTGGAGCACTCAGCTTCCCCTGCTTGCTGGCCTTGTGTTCAGTCTGAGCTGTGTAATGTGTACTGTGTCTCCTTGGGTCGTACACTGTCCAGATTCAGCTACAGGAGAGAATGAATAAGGAGCGAGTTGCTGGGTCTAAAGATGTGACTGGTCACTTGGTAGATATTGGGGTAGTTTTTTGTCATCCAGCAGCAGGTATATATCAGTAGAGACCTCAGATCCAGTCCTCAGGCTCTGGGAAGCTCTAGCCTTGGCAGTCTCCTGCTCTCACACAGTCAGGCTTGGGATGTTGTGGACAAGTAGCCCTGAGTTCCTTCCAGGCAGCTCTGCCATCTTGGGCACACTTGAGCTGACCCTCCTCTGCGCCCCCCCCCAACCCCTGAGCCTCTAAGCTGTAGCCCTAGGAATTGTGAGCACAGTATATTTGCTGCAATTTCTGAGCAGCTTTCTGCAACAGGACAGTTGCTCAGTGAGCTCATGATCTGCCTTAGTCCTCAAAGCAATGCAGTTTGTAGGTAAGGGGTGGAAGTTCAGGGAAGCACAATGACTAGTCCCCTGCACAGAGGTCTTTCTGCACAGCTGTGTTTGTTAGCCCATACTGCTTCCAGGTTCCTTCCCGCAGTACAGTTGGTCAGAGACCCTTCTTCCTAGAGCCTTCTCTCTTTCTGGGCTCCACATACCCACCCTAGCCAGCATCACCCATGTGGGAGCACCATTGGTCTTTAACTCCCTGTGCAGCTGTGAACCAAAAGGCTGTCTCCACAGCTAGGAAAGCCATCTCTGAGGTACTTTGGCAAGAGTGACACAAAAGAGCAGGCCTGGGAGCACTGCACGCCTGGCACTCTGCTCCTGCTGTGGGAAGGACCAAACACGAGGAGCAGGCATTGCTTGCTCTGTACTTCAGAACCTGAGGAGCACTCAGTCCCACCAAGCTTCTCCAACAGACCCACCCAGGCAGTCAGTGGACATACAGCTAATGGACTAATTTGAGCATTTACGGTGATGAACTGGCTGTTTATATCTCACCAGGCAACAGAAGGGACAGGCTCTACATGGCCTAATGAGCTACTGGCTGGCCCTTCTCTTCCTGCCTACCCTCTGTAGAAACCACATCCCTGTCTAGGTTCTGTGTGTTCAGCTGCTTCTCCCATTGCCTTCTAAGTAAGAGGTGTTCAGAGGCCTCTTGAAGCCTGTCTGCTGGCAGGCTGGGGGATAGGATAGGGCTAGGATCGAGGAGGTGTCTCCCGCTCTCAGCTGAGCAGGGACGGCTATGCTTGCGTGTCTGTCCTTCATCTGGCCTGGGCCACTCACCGTCTTGTTTGGAGTGCTGTCTCCTCAAAGAGCCTTATTGCTTTTCTGATGAGAAAAGATGGCCTGTTTCAGCTGCTGCTAACATCTTCGGGTCTGGGCTCACAGATAATTTTTTTTCTATTGTTTAAATATTATAATAGGTATTCTTCAATTGCCTCTTTACGGTATACCCTACAGCTTATTTATGTTACTAACCAGATCTCTGTTACTTGTACATACTTGTTATTATGCTGCCTGGATGTGTATTAATTTAACCATCACTTAACTTTATTAGGGTGTGTTTATAGTGTCAGCGCTTCATAAACAAATGTTCATAACTTTATGTACAAAATAATTGATATTGTGTTTTTTAAAAATTAAAAGGATCAGGAGTTCAGAGCCCTCTTCTACTATGTAGCATGTTTAAAGCTAGCCTGGGTTATATGAGATCCTGTCTCAAAACAGATTGATAGGAAAGTATGCATGACAAAATTACCATCTTGGGCTGGGACGATGAGCTCATGGGTTAGAGCACTTGCCGCCGCCCTGTCAACCTGAGTTCAGTCCCTATGGCCACATAGTGAAAGAAGAAACCAGCCTTCTGCAAGTTGTCCTCTGACCTCTACTCGATGCTGTGGCACGTTCACATTATTAAATAGAGATGTAAATGAGTAAAGTCACTAATAATTTTTTCTAATTTGGCCATTTTAGCAATTTGTTTTAGATGTGTCAGTATGTGATGATGGGAGAGTAGGATACGTATGCCATAGTGTGTCTGGAGGTCAGAGAATACCTGTGGAGTCCATTCTCTTTCCACCCTTACATGGGTTCCAGGGATTGAATGAACTCAAAGTCACCAGGTCTATGCCTTTACTCACTGAGTCATCTCCCTGGGCCTCACTCTAGCCTTTGATTTGTTTAGTGGTTTGTTTGTTTTTTGTTTTTTTTTTACTTATACTTATGCATGTATGTCTGCACCCTGTGTGTGCAGGAGCACACAGGCCAGAGGAGGGTGTCAGATGCTCTGGAACTGGGCATAACAGGTGGTTATGAGCTATTGTGTGGTGCTGGGAATAGATAGAACCCAGGTCCTCTGGAAGAACAGCAAGTGCTCTTAACCCCTTTTTAACCATTTTTGGGTATGCCATTCCTTGGCATTAATTCTGTTCTCACTGTTGCACAACCATTATCATCGACTACCTGGTCTATTCCTCCCGCTCCTGGGGCCTCCAGTGCAACTCTGTCCTAAATCTCTCATCTAAGTGGAATCGTGTAGTATTTGTCCTAGGCATCAGACATCTCAACACATACCTGTCCTCCCATCAACTTTCGAGGCAGAGGGAAGAGCATTGCCTCGAGTTCAAGGCTAACCAGGACTCTAGAGAGATCATTTCAACCTCTTACCTACCCATGTCATCCTTTGTGAACTTTCTGGGATTTTTGTTTTTTGTTCTTTTGGATTTATTTTTTTGCTTTTTCTTTTTGGTGCTAGAGACTGACTTAAAGGACTCAAACACACTAAGCACATGCTATACCACTAAGCTGCAGCCCCAGCCCCCACTGACAGGTTTGTATGTCTATGGGTAGGTGCCCATACATGTGCTTTCATATGGATGTGGAGACCAAAGGTTGAATTGGGGTATCTTCCTCAGTCATTCTCCATCTTACGTTTCTAAGACAGTCTCTCACCGACCCTGGAGGTTGCTCATTGGTTAAACTAGCTAGCCAGAAAGCCCTAGGTCTAGCTAGTTTAACCAATGATCATCTTGTCTCCATCATGACTAACTTTCACATGGGTTCTGGGGATAAACTCAGGTCTTCATGTCTGTGTACTTTCTAGTAGACCTGGCTGTTCTAGAATTCACAGAGATCCACCTGCCTCTGCCTCCCCGTGCTGGGGCTAAAGACATGCGCCACCACAGCCTAAAACAGTAGTACTTTTGAGGAGGAAAAAAGCAAAATACTGTAGAGTGTAAGAGGCAGAATGTAGGTGTGTGAGTGGTTTTGTTTGTTTAACAAGCTGGCTGTGGTAGCATGTCCTGTAATGTCAGGTGCTCAGGAGGCAAAGGCAGGAAGATCACAAGTTCAAGGCCAGCTTGGACAGTTTAGTAAGCTCCTCTCAGAAGGTAAGAAGAGGGCAAAGGGTGTATCTCTGGCAGAGCACCTGCTTGGCATGCACCAGACCGTGGATTAGTCCCCAACACCGTAAGAATGACCAGAAAGACCGGGCGTGGAAGTGCTGCTCACTTCCTCACTTTCAGTCCCTAGTACTCCTGAGACTAAAGCGGAGCGTTCTGAGGATTGGGGCCAGCTTGAGCTACGTAGTCTTGTTTTTGGTGGTGTTTGTGATAAAGGAACATTGTTACCACACTTGGTCGTCTGTGCCTGGGGTTTACTGTGCCATATGGAATGGGTCTCTTTAATATGCAGCAGACCCTTTGGATGGTTTGTGCGTGGTTCCTTGATGGCAGTTTAAACACTTACTATCATTGACTTACCGGATCACGAAATGGGTGTTGGTAGTTTACATTATCTGTGTGTGGGTGGTATGCCTTTAAAATTGTCTGGAAGGCATGCGTCCCCATGGAAAAGGGTCAGTGTGGCCGGCTGCACCAGTTTGCTCCTCTGACTGACCCCTCCGTGCTGTGGGCTGGGAACTAGCTGGGCGGCTTCCTTTGGGAACCTATAGCTAAATGTGTTTTGAACCCCACGGTGGTGATTTGGAGGGTCAGCTGACAGTCTCCTCTGAGATGTGTCCTCTGAGTACTCAAGCCAGGCCCAGAAGGAAGGAGCTGCTTTCTAGGAGGGTCATAAAGACTTTGTGCTGCACCCCGCGTTTCCATCTTGTGCATGTTCACACAGCCTGCTTGCCCATGGTTCTGGGAATAGCATACAGAAGAACACACTGCCTGTGTGCGGAGAGAATTGCGGGAATGTGCTGGGGCACTCACACATCTGGTATTTGTAGAGCCTTATTTTTAGGAAGCACAGAGATAGATAGTCTTTCCTTCAACTTTGAAAAAAAAAAATCATGTGAAGTGCTTTCCAAAGTTAAAGGTCTTTCCCACCCATTTAAGGAGCCCCTGGGGTCAGAGTTAATTGTCACGCCTGGATGCCAGTTCTAGCACTACCCTCTAGCTAGGACTTTTATCCAGGACAGCCCCCAATGCCTGGTGCTATGTTTTCCTTGTCTGTCTTCTAGGTACTGCTTCTCTGAGATGGCCCCAGTATGTGCTGTGGTTGGAGGGATCTTGGCACAGGAAATTGTGAAGGTAAAGTCATCATGGAACTCACTGCTGACCCCAGCGCCCTGACTGTGCACTAATCCAAGGGCTGGTGGCTGGCTCTGACCTGCCTGATCTCTTGCCCTCAGCCTTGATGCATGCCTTGGCTTTCTACCTAGCCTGTCCATCGCCAGCCAGCTAGTGGCCTCGGTTGCTTCCTATAGTTGCGACTTTCTCTGCTGTGCCAGCTGTGTGAGTAGATCAAGATCCTAGTTTAAGAGGGAAACAGAAGAGATGCCAACGCCTGTGCTCCTAACCTACACACCCATCACAGTGGT
>CABHPQ010134880.1:0-25979 GCA_902168405.1 Peromyscus aztecus
TCCTGTCACGTGCTGAGAGGCTGTGACGCCTCCTGCTCTGCACCCACAAGACCACTCCCTGCTCAGCCTCCAAGTGTCAGAGGGGAAAGCAAAGTGGTTTTCTGTTCTAGAAAACAACTGCCTAGAGTTTCCCAGCTTCCACACAGAAGCTGCCACAACTGTGCTCCGGGGGGCCAGAGCCCAGCCTGAGTTGGGCAGACCTGGCACTATCATTCATGTGGTACTGGTGTGTGTGGCAGAGTTGAAGTGTAGCAAGGCTATTTATTACACAGCACAACTGTTAGTGAAGCCCGGGTTGCATTTGAGACCCCAAGATGGTGGAAATGCCAAAGCCATGGGCATCAGACCGAAGCTGCACACAGGAAGTGGAGCAGGCCAGAGAGCTGTTGTAGATGGCCACGCTGGAGCTATTGAAACCTTTGAAACGGAAGCTTTCATCATGGACAGGGAGCTGAAGGATTTGGTGTTTGTACTGTAGGTTTTGGTCTTGCTTTGGTACAATCTTTCCTGGCTATGCCCCCCATTCCTCTCTTTTGGAATGGGAATGTGCATTCTTTGACCTATGTTGGAAGTATATAATCTTTTTTGATTTTGAAGGGTCAGTTAAGAATTTGCCTTGAGGCTAAAGAGATGACTCACTGGTTAAGACCACTGGCTGCTCTTCCAGAGGACCAGGGTTTGATTCCCAGCACCTACAAGGCAGCTCACAACTATAACTCCAATTCTCCAGGGGATCTGATGCTCTCTTCTGGTCTCTGCAGGCGTCAGGCGCGCACACACAGACAGACAGACAGACAGACAGATGCAAAGAGATTATAGCCCAGGACCAACAAGATGGTTTGGTAGGTAAAGGTGTTTACCCTTAAGCCTAATAAACGGAGTTTCATAATGGAATCCACATGGTGGAAGCAAAGAATGGATTCCCAGTGGGCCCTTGACCACCACACATGGATCATGAAATGCACATACCCAAACTAAATATAGGAAAAGCAATTTTAAAAGACATTACAGCTCAAAGTTAGGAATAACGAACATTTATTGAGAAATGGAAAGTAACAAGCCCCTCCATCCTGCAATGTCTTTCTCTCCTGAACAAGACACAAACAAGTAATGCAAGGGAATGGGGACATGAGGGTTGGCCCGCCTTCTTTTCCGATTCCCAAGATGACATCTTGAAAACGCAGGGGAGGCCACACACTCCCCAAAAAGTACCACATAGCCAGGAGGCCGACCGAGGCTGACTCTGTGCAACTGTGCTGCCCAGAGCATGCCTGGTTCAACAAGAGCAGGGAACCAAGAAAGGCCTAGGCCATCCCTACTCTACACAAAGCAGAAAGCGAGCCAACTGTTCCCAGGGGCAGAGAAGTCAGGCCCTAGTGTCTTGGTGTTCTCTTGGGCCAGGAAGGGTAAATCATGAGGAATGTCTTCTGGCTGCTGAGAAAAATTAAGTTTGTCCCCATTTAGAGGGGTTTAAGGGAAGCAGACTTCTTTAAACAGTAGAGTGGAGCACCCTAGATGCCATTCTTAGATGCCTTGGTTGGGCAACCTCAGAGCTGAAGGACTGATTTTGGCTCAAACTAGACCTTTCTAGCTGGGCAGATCTAACTCCAAGAGAACAGGAATTAATTGAAATTCTCTTTACTGGGCTAGCCTTGAGAGGACCATGGTGTCTCAGCTTCCTTTACTTCCTTGGCTTGTGCCTTTACTGATGTGTGTGCCCTTAGAATCCCTCCTGCTCCCGTCCTCAGAGGACTACTGACCAGCTCTGGAACGGTGCTGCCCAACACTCAGCTCCTGCCTAAGTGCTATAATTCTGCACTAGCAGCCTAGGAGCATGCTGTAGAAAATCGCCCACCAGCTTGCCTGGTAGGCCAGCTCTACTCGGAGACTACTCATGGCAGTGAAGTCACTCAAACCAACAGAGACAATGCCATGGTGGCAGCTGCACTGTGGGCAATCCTGACTGCTGTTCTGTAGATATCAAAGCCAGGACGGCAGAGACAGACAGAGCCAGCCAACAGCTCCCATTCAATCCATCTCTCCCAAGCCCACTGTGCTGCAGCCTGGGGGTACAGCCTGGAAAAAGGCCCAACTAACTTGGAGCTGGCACCTGCACCAAAACCAGGCTGTGGTGTTGCCCTGTCAGCTGAGAACCAAAAGGGCTAATGGCACAGGTCCCTTCCTGTGCTCCTATCTGGAAGCAGAAAGAACTGGGCCAGGGCCTTTGGCACAACTCTAACAAGGGAACACGAACTCTGGGAAATCCTTTTGGGCTGTCCAAGATAGCATGGGCAGCCAAGAGCTGACAACACAGCCACCCTACCTCTACCTGCCCCTGTCACAGAGCTCTGCACATGAGCAGTCAGGTGGAAGACAAGAGGCCAGTGACCTAATGCAGCTCCCCAGCTGACCTAGTGCCCTCCAAATGGCAGGAGGTCCCATTCATTCCATTTTATTTGTAAAACTTCAACAGAACAAGAAAACTGAAAACACAACAAAAAAAGCAGTCTCTCCAACAGCCCCCCAGCCCTGTGTCCCACGGGGCCACAAGAAGGCTACCCAGGGAAACAGTGTACCATTCCTAGGGAAGAAATCAGCATGGGGCCGAGGGTCGGGAGGCACACAGACAAACACAGCCTACCTTGGTGATGAGTGGAGGAGAGAGGAAGCATACTATAGAAATGTAATGCACAGAAGGGCAAGGTGTGGAACAATACAGAAAGGTGGGTCCCGTCCAGTGAGGAAGCTCTCCCTGGTGCCTTGTCCCTTGCTCAGGGGGCTTCAGTCCGACGGCCCATTGGTCACAAGCTTTGCCTTGGGAAACAGAGCCACCCTCCTCTGCCCTGTTTCGGGCTGCCTCACTCCCCTCCTCAAAGTTTGATTTTGAATTCTGTGGGCTGTGTGGTCACAGAGGCCCCCGAGGACTTGAAGAGAGCTTTGAGGATGGTGTCAGGGTCCACTTCGGCAGGAGGGTTGGAAGAGGAGGCGGGAGTCCCCCGCCGAGGCAGCTCACTCTCCTTCTTCACTGAAGGGCTGTCACTCAGCCGCCTGTGAGAGCAGAGAACCAAATCCCTGTTAGTTTCTCCTTAGGTGGGGCCGGGTCTCAGCACTGAGCATCTGTTGGGAGGTAGGCATGGGGTGTAATGCTCTCCACACCCCTCTACCTCACTTCATCTCATAGGAGACCTCTATTTTTCTTATTTACTGCTAAACAAACAACAACAACAACAACAAAACCTGGCTGCAGCTTGCTGAGTGCTCAAGTCCCAAGTCTAGAAATACTGCATGTTCTTCTTTCTGGATAGTCACACACGGTCACACAGTATACAAATCTTACAAAGCCTAACCTAAACCAACCACACTAACTCTGGTTAGCCCAATGACTGATCTGTCAGGTCATAAAAACCTTCAATTTTTTTTTTTATTATTTTAAATTATGTTTGTATGTGTGTCTGTGCATGTGACTGCAGGTGCTCACAGATGGTTCAGAGATGCCCAACATGGGGGAACCAACCCTGGGTCCTCTGCAAGGTCCTCTTATTACTGAGCTGTCTCTCCAGCCCCTTCCCAAACTAAAGCACAACTTACTCCTGAGACAGTTTTACAGACTTGTCTAATCACTGTCTATTACCCAGGTTCAAATCCTGCCTTTGCATGTCCAAGTCTATTCTAGGCCTGCCACCTAGGATGGATTCCACCTACCTTGGCAAGTCTCACCTTCTCCTTGGGTATACTGCCCCTTTCAAGAAAATTCTACCCTACCAGCCTCAACACTATGCATCCCAGGCTCCAAAAAAAAGTTCCCAACAGTAACCAGGCATATGTGCCCAGAGTGCTCCAGCACCAGCTCAGCAGTCAGTCACTTTTCACCTGGAAGATGTCAGTCACACAAAGGGGAGGGGACTGGTTTGCTTTCCACTCCCCTCAGAGGTGCTGGACACTGTCATATTAGTCCACTGTATGAAAACCTTGGGGACAGTCTGAGACAAACCACTTGGTTCTAACTGAAGCACCCTCACTGACCACTGAGCATCAGAACAGAGGAAATGGAATGGAGGACAAAGGAAGCCGTGATGAGGCAGGTGCTTTACCCCTCCGAACAGAAGAGGTGACTCTACAGACTAAACGAGCAGAAAGCCTTTCCCGGCCTGTTCCCCTTGGCACTTACAGCAGGATGGGTTGGTCTGAGGTGATGACATTCCCATTCATGTGAAGGTTGCACTTCATGGGTTGCCCTGGAAACCAAAAAAGGCAAAGGCTCCATCAAGAGATCTGTTCCTAAGAGGACAAAGGTCACCAACACCATGACCAAGGGTCAAATCCTATCACTGAGGCCAGACATGGTGAACAGCTCTGAAATCTAAGTATTGAGAGACTCAGATAGGAGGATTTCAAGTTTACAGCCAGCCTGAAGTACCCTGTGGGGAACAAACAGAAGCTATCTAGCATGGAGGTCTGGGGCAGCTAACTGGCCATTTTCTGAATGTGCATCCTATAGGGCTGTGAAGTCTGACCACCTGAGACCACAATGACTCTTTCACCCACTAGACCCCTAAACTCTATCCTCAGAAAGTGATGTGAGACATGTTTCCCCATCTCCATGCTTACTCTTGCTAACAAACTCTTTATCTTCTGTCAAACGTGTGATCCCTGAGTATGGTGTACGGCGTGATGAGGACAAGCCTGGTTCAGTGAGTCCTTGCCTACGCCAAACCCATGCTGGTGCTGCCTCTGAAAACCCAAATGAACCTCTTTTCTGTATGAAGAACATAGCTCCAAGTATTGCATCCCAACAACAGACAGCACACTAACACATGCAGACACTAGGAAACCTAAGAGTGTAAGGGAGCCTTGGTAACGATACAAAAAGGCCAGGACTCTGCTTCACACTGGAGTCAGTGGGTAGCTGGAGGGTGGGAAGGAACTATGCAGTGAGGAGCCACCCCAACAAGTCTGTGAGGCACACAGAAAGGAAACCATTTATGCTATGATCCTGCATAGACTTAAGGATTGTGTGAGGCCTTCCCCATCCACGATGGACCAAGTGCTGGGAGGCTGCACTCCCACTGTGGGAGTGATGATGTGCAAAGGGAACAGAGCTGTATGCGAGCACTTCAGCACCCAGGTCAGGTCTCTACTAATGTGAAACGGGTCCTGATAAATTACAATGTGCACCGCAAACCTTTGAGCAACCATAAAAAAGATTCAAAATACACACTGAACTCACTCAAGGAGCCCAAAATCTAGTTATTAGTAGCGCATGTGGGTGGATCACGGCTCCACTTCAAGGAAGCAAAGGTGGATGGGACTGAATCTATACTGCTGACCTCAGGCACAGCCCACTCTGCCACGCTCTGCACTGCATTGCCTCCTTTCTCCAAACTGAAGGTTCCTAGCACCCGGAATGAGTGAGGTTATCAGGGCCACTTTTGCAGGAGCAGTGTGCACTCTAAGTCTCTGTCACGTTTTTTGTTTTGTTGTTGTTCAGTTTGGGTTTTGGTTTTTCGAGACAGGGTTTCTCTGTGTAGCTTTGGAGACTGTCCTGGAACTCGCTTTGTAGACCAGGCTGGCCTCGAACTCACAGAGTTTGGCCTCTGTCATGTTTGGTGACTCTGCAGTGCCTGGAGCCATCTCCGTGTTAGCACACCTGCTGTGTGATACAGCATGATGCATCCGTGTGGGTGCTCTGGCTGCCCCACTAACTAGGCACAACACTGACATCAGACCACCGAGTAATCCTACAATGAGTCTGTTTTGTCTGAGCAAGGTCTACTTGTGTAGATTAGGCTGTCCTGTAACTACACAGCCCAGACTAGTCTCAGCTATGATGATTGAGAAATGGTCACAGGAAGGGACGAGCTGCATGTCTAGTCACTGCTAAAGGCACCGGACCAGAGCTGTAGCTCACAAGGAGAGTGTTTGCCTAGCATGTGTGAGGCGTTGTTGTTGTTGTTTCCTAAAGATTTATTTATTTATTATGTATACAGTGTTCTGCTTGCACATATGCCTGCAAGCCAGAAGAGGGCACCAGATCTCATTAGAGATGGCTGTGAACCACCATGTGGTTGCTGGGAATTGAACTCAGGACCTCTGGAAGAGCAGCCAGTGCTCTTAACCTCTGAGCCATCTCTCCAGCCCTGAGGCCTTTGGTTTGATCCCTAGCACTGGGGAAAAAGGATCACAAAATGAAAGAAAATGAAGCTGCACCTCAGGGTAAACCCAGTCCTCGGGAGGCGGAGGCAGGAGTACTGCTTGGAGTTTGAGGCCAGAATGAGCCAGTGTGAGACTCTGCTGTTTGCAAACAAATACTACCACCCCCAAGATAAAGGAATGTGGCGGTGAATGCCTTTAATCCCAGCACTTGGGAGGCAGGGTCAGGTGGATCTTTGTGAGTTTGAGACCAACATGGTCTACAAAGCGAGATCCAGGACAACCAGGACTGTTACACAGAGAAACCCTGTCTCAAAAAAACACAAACAACAACAAACAAACCCCCCCCCAAAAAAAAGGGAATAGAGTGGTGGGAGATGGACAGACAGACACAGCACCCTACAGAATGAGAGAAAATAACTGTACACCATTTATCTATTCAAAGACCTGACCTAAAAATCAGATGAAGAACTCTTGTGCATGGTGTAAGGTTGGGCATGTGTGCATGTGGAGGTCAGAGGTCAACATCAGTGTCTTCCTCTATCACGCTTCACCTTATTATTCATTTAGTTGCTTATTCGTTTACTTATTTATTGTTTGAGACAGCGTCTCTCACTGACCGGCTAGCAAACCTAAGGATTCACCTGTCCCTGCACCAACAGCCGTGGTCTTGCAGAAGCATGTGACCTTCTCTATGGGTGCAGGGAACCTCAAGTGCTCACACTTAACCCACTGAGCTGTCTCCCCAGCCTTGTGATTATATGAAGAACCTTTACAACTCAGGAGCCAAAAAAAGAGAATCCAGCCAGCACACCTTTAATCCCAACATTCGGGAGGCAGAGGCAGGCAGATCTCTGTGAGTTCCAGGCCAGCCTAGTCTACAGAGTGAGTTCCAGGACAGTCAAGGCTACACAGAGAAATCCTGTTTCAAAAACCAAAAAGGAATCCAACTCTAGACCTGGCAAAGACTGAACAGACATTTCTCTAGAAGATACACACATGTCAGATAAGCACACACAAACCAGAGCACCAATGCTGTCTATTACCCTCTGCCTCTCTGATTCTAGTCCAGGGCCCTGGTCCTTGGCAGGTTCTCACCACGTACACAATGAGCATGGAAAGGCACAGAGCTCCTCTTGACTATGTAGCTTGAGATACAAAAAGAAAGCAGTTTCCTCACTGGTAGCTCTCACCCAGAAGACAACATATAGCCAAGACTCCAGGCCTCTGAGAAACCCGTGTCCTAGCAAGTCCGAATGTGAAGCTTGGCTTTCCCAGCAAGATCCCGACTCATCCACAGAGAGGCACTATTTACAGAGTGCACATCACTGCCTCTTCCTGTTACTCTGAAGGTCGTAGGGAGTGAGTTCCCCAAGATGTCTTTATACCAACCTCAGAGGACAGCTTACCCCAAAAGCCTCCTCTCTAACTTACCGTCCAGACATCGGTTGTTGTACTTCTTATAAGCAGTGATGGCATCGTCCTTCTTCACGAACACAACCTCTGCTACCCCAGGATGGACCAGTCGAGCCCGCTTGAGGGCTCCACACACACAGAAAAGCTCCTGCAAAGGACAAGTGAGGTTGGGAGGGAACCCCAGACTCCCAGTAAAGCCCCAGACACCAAGTCTTTAGTAGGTTGTTGGTTTCAAGTGTTATCCTAACTTGTTGGGGGAATTAGTCCATCCTGTCACCCCACTAGGAGACACTACCTATTTCCTAACTCCACCTTTGGTGATTTGGCCCTGTATCCTCAGGTGGTAAAAAAGCTGTCCTGAGCATGACCATCCTTTTGAGTTGCAGCAAATCATTAACCGATGTGGTCCTACAGACTGGTACCACAGAAGCAGCCTGTGACTTCAAGGTCAGGCAGCTGTGAAGGTACTTACAACAATGTCCTCCTCTGTGACTCGAGGGTGCAGATTATTCACAGTCATCTTGGTGCCTTCCAAGGGACTGAGCACAGGCTGCCACAGAGACAAGAATGTGACAAGGAGTCAAAAGGCAGCATGCACTAACACAAAACTCACCCCAGCCAACTGACGAGGAAGGCACAGCAGAAACCCCATTCAGAGGCCATCTATCACACTGGGCCTCTTGGACTACAGAGGCCATCAGACTCCTACTACTTCCTAGGTGTGCGGGCCCTTCAGACCCAAGCCTCTGAATATTTGGAATCTATCCATGCTTCCAGTCTCAGCCAGCTAAGGCTTAGTAATGGCATAGGCTTAAATTCCTGAGAGGCACAAGATGGCTCCTCAAAGTTCTCAGTAGCTTTCTTCTGGGACCCTCATGCCATGTCACCATATAGTAGGATCTCTCTCCAAGGGTCCTCACTGGCCAGCAAGCTCTCTGAGGACAAGGGTCCCCAAGTACTGGTTTATTCACTTGCAGAAAGGGATGGTTAACATCCATTTCACAGGGCCGTTCTGAGGACTGTGGGCCCACAGAGCACAGTGAGCACCCACCCAGGCTGATACTAGCTGCAGTGGTAACTTTTACCTTACCTCAGCAGGTGGCAGCTCTTTGGGAGGCTCCTCCTTGTTCACCAGTGTCCGGGACATGTTGGTCAAGGCTTTGGTTCGAACAGAGGAGGGGAGAACAGGAGCTGTGTAGGCATCGTTCTGAACCACTTTTGTGAGAGGGAGAGCCTTGGACATAGACAGCTTGGAATTGCTCAGTCCAGTCTACACAAACAGGCAGAAAGGAGTCTGAGAAGCCAGAGACAGAGACTTTTGTTTGTTTGTTTTTCGAGACAGAGTTTCTCTGTGTACACCCTGGTTGTTCTGGATCTCGCTCTGTAGACCAGGCTGGCTTCAAACTCACAGAGAATCACCTGTCTCTGCCTTCTGAGTGCTGGGATTAAAGGTGTGTGCCACCACTGCCTGGCCGAGACACAGACTACTGTCTGAAGGGCTAACTAGCTAGAGCAAGACCCCCAAAGTTTCCCAGTCCAAGCCAATGGGGGAGGTTATCGGTACTAATGATATATACTGGGGAAGGGCAAGACTGAGAGGAGTACACAGCCCAGGCACTGACTGAACCCTTGATGGGAGGGAGGCACAGAGAAGCCACTTCCCACAGGGTTAGCTCTTGCTTGGCAAGAGGATTCCATATAGCTTTGACCAAGAAACTCATCCAGGAGTCACAGACTCACAGACACACTGTTCACATTTTCTGGAAACTCTGCAATTTACAGCTGGTCAGAAGGCCAAGAGCATGAGGTCAATCTCACCCCTAGATAAGCTTCTACTACAATGGAATGATCATCAGCTTGCAGAATGGCTGGACAGAGGAACTCTCATTTTCTTTTCTAATGATTAATTTATTTTCTGTGCACTGGTGTTTTGCCTGTATGTGTATTTGTCAGTTCCACTGGAGCTGCAATTACAGACAGTTGTGAGCTGCCATGTAGGTGCTGGGAATTGATTCTGGGTCCTCTGAAGAACAGTCAGTTCTCTCAACGACTGAGCCATCTCTCCAGCCCCTCTTAAGGGGCTGAACTCTCTTAAGAAGGCATGGGACTCCTAGCTTTCTGTCTCTGACCTGGCAATGCAGAAGCACCATGCTTAGCCATAGCCTCTGTAGCTTTAAGACTGTGAGGACAGGCTGGCAGAGTTAGCATGCACAGAGCATCAGACTCAATCCCCTCCTGAACTGAGGATATGGTGCCTTGGCAACAGAAATTCCTCAGTTTAACATGTCTAGAAAGATGCATGACACTAAAGCCAGGTGGTTTTGCTGGCACCAAACAGGAAGAAAGGAGGGAAGCCACAGCCAAGGAAGTAGATGAGAGTATGGAGCGGGGTCAGCTCACCAGGCTTCTCCAAGTCCTGGTGAAGCACCCTCTCCATACCAGACTCCACACTGCTCAAGCCATGTTCTGTGTCTCAAGAGCCAGAATAGTGCCCTGGGAGCCATACTGATGTGGTTCAACAACTCCATCTATGTCTTATAAGTTGGGTTATGGTGAATAGGTTCATCTACTCTGTGCTGCTTCCTTATCATAAAAACAAACCCATGGCACTGAGAAGGAGAAATCTTAAATGAAATTACTATAAGCATTGTTTTTCCAACTGGAATTAGCCATGGACTAAGCCAGCAGACAGGTAGGCAAACCCAAACGGTCTAATTACTGGAAAGGCCTCTTCCCTTTACAGCTAAATGAACTGGCAACATTCAACTTCACAACCACTGTAAGAACTTAATTAGTAACCAAGACACTGCTTCACACTTGGGATCCTGGCCAAAGCTGAGTCTTTGCAGCAAGACCCTCCTCAAGCTCCCAGACACTGCTTTCTCACCTCTTTACATGCTGTCTGACCAGTACCCTTGGTGGTGGGGGGCGGGGGGAGAAGCCCAATTTTCTTGACTTGCTGGTAACCCCTACTGCTTACAGTCTACCCAGCCTATTGTACTGTTAGAGTAGGAGAAAATGGACTAAGACCCAATTCCCTTCACATGTCTCAAACCCAGCCCCTGGGAACTGCAGCTGTGTTCATCTTACTGCTGTGGGACCTTGAGCAAAGTCCTGGACACCTCAGTCTCAGCAACAATAAAACCAAGGAGCTGGCTAGTCATGGCTCTAAAAAAGTTCGTAGCCCACATCAGTGAGAGGCCCTTTTCCCCACAGCCTTATCCATCCACTAGATCTGACGCAGGGTGCCATACCACGTGGTGGACAAAGCTGCCCGTGGCTGCAAACTTCATCTGTTTGGTAGGAACAGGTGCCGCAACATCATCCTCTTCATCTAGGTCATATAAGTTCTGAGAAGAAAGAAACAGTAACTGGGCTAGGGATGCCGCTCAGTGATCACTAGCACCCCAGAATAAACCAATCAATCAGATG
Source organism: Peromyscus aztecus (assembly GCA_902168405.1). Lineage (NCBI taxonomy): Eukaryota > Metazoa > Chordata > Mammalia > Rodentia > Cricetidae > Peromyscus > Peromyscus aztecus. The sequence continues at coordinate 10,999 of CABHPQ010134880.1, forward strand.
GATAAACGCTGATATAGCATGCAGGCCCTCAGCAAACATCTGAACCAAGAGCAGAGAAATGGCTGCTGAAATGCACAAGGAACTAAGAACGAGGTGGACACTTGAGTACAGGGGCCTGGAGAGACTTAGGACTCAAGTCCTTACAAGGTGGTTCCTACCCACAGAACCCAAGAAAAACTGCTAAAAAGTACTGTGACTTATGGGTCAGTCAAACTCCAGTTCCAGGGACCTTTTTCTGACCTCCAAAGCACCAGGCATGCACACAGTGCACATGCCAACAAACACTGCTAGACATTCTAAAAACCCAGCACCCTAGAAAGGAGCTACAGCAGCATGCCAATAGCCCCTGGCTTGAACAGGTACACGAAGATGTTTCTCTACATAGATATATGTCATGTTTATAAGAACAAACAGTCTGGTTTTCCTGTCTTCTCCTGTCCTTTATGCCTCTTCTTTCTCAGTAAGAAGTTTCTTCTCAGAGGCTCGGGATAGCTGCTGAGATGGTCCAACGCAAAGCCCTGGGTTTCATCTGAAGCACAATATACAAGGAAGGAGGAGGCAGAAGGACCAGATGTTCACAGTGAACTGGAAGTCAGTCTGTCTACATGAGAACCTGTCTCAAAAAAAAAGTTTCTTTTTGGAGACAAGGTCTCCCTATATAGCCAAGGCTGTCCTAGCCCTTGTGACCCTCCTGACTCTACCTCCCTGATTACATATATACCATGCTTGGATTAAGAAATTTCTTTCTTTTCTTTCTGTTTTGCTTTTGTTTTTTTGAGATAGGGTTTCTCTGTGTAGCTTTGGAGGCTGTCCCAGAACTTGCTCTGTAGACCAGGCTAGCCTCAAACTCACAGAGATCCGCCTGCCCCTGCCACAAAAGTGCTGGGATTAAAGTTGTGTGCCATCACTGCCTGGCTGTTTCTTTCTTTAAAAACAGGGTCTCATTCTACAGCCCAGGATATCCTGAACTCACTATATGGCCCAGGGCTCAAATTCATGGGCTCTGGCCCAGCCTCCAAGTTTTGAGATTACAGGTATGAACCATCATGTCCCCAAAGAGGCTGCAGCTTCTTTGTCTGCAATAGCATCTCATTATGTAGACCAGGCTAGCCTCACACTCACAGAGATTCACTTGCCTACACTTCCTGAGCTCTAGGATTAAAGGTGTGTGCCATCATACCTAGTGCAAGTTTCTTCTTCAAACTCACAAACTCCAAAGTGAAAACCTTCTTCTAACACTTTGAAATAGAAGTCGTAGGCCAGTCCTCAGTTGATTTACCCAAGCAGAACTCATCAAAATACATGCATGCATATACACTCAGGTGTGGGTACCACATACACACACACTCATTCTACCTGTTTGGCCTGGTGGTTATTGACAACATTGATCCTCATTCCAGCAGGATGAGCATGAAGTGGCACCATGGCCTTTTGCTGTGGAACCTAGAAACATCCAGTGGTCATAATCCATCCCAGAAGGTTCATGTGTATTCTAAATAGTCAATGAACTTGAAATGTGTTGGCATGTGCAAGTATCATAAGCAGTCAGATCTCTTGGGCTCCTACTCTGGTCCTCCCACTGGCTGGATGAGTGAATAATGTCAGATACACTAGTTCACATTTCTTTCAGATTTTTTTTTTTTTTTAATAAAACTGAGGTAATAACTCTGAAGTCTGAGTGAGGAACAAATAAGCTAGAATTTGTTAAGTACACGCTTTGTGTCGTGTGTCATCGTCAACCACCCCCCCACCCCCCCCACCCCCCGTTTTTCTCTACTTCTGTCTCACTCTGGACAGTCAGTTCACTCTGGTGGACCTCTCCTTAAAAGACAATACTCTGGTCCACAAGACTGTCTCTAATGTACTCTATCTTTTTTGTAAGCCAGAAAGTACTGGACCAACACTTGGAACAAAAACTTGCATTTCTTCTCCCATTCCCCAATGTTTCCCACATATTTCTAGCTTTCTTCCCAGGTTTCTGGAAATGCAGGCAGGAGCCACAGCCTACCTGGATGGTTTTGGTGAGTTTCAGAGCAGGGGTCACCGTCCCAATGGGTGGGCTTGTGAAGGTAACAGGTGATCTCCTCTTCAAGCTGATCTTCTCCCGGGCATCAGCCACCTGCCGGGGCTTCTGGGGCACAGTGCTCTGCTGCTTTCGGGAGTTCAGCATCTCTCTGGCATCCTGTACTTTTCCTTTGATCCGAAACCGAGCATCTTTCTGCAAAAGCTTCTCACGGGCATCTTTGACTCCCAGCTTGAGCCGAGCATCTGAGATGCCAATCTTCTGCCGGGCATCAAATCTCTGCTGGAAGGTGGCTGTGCGAGCTGGCTGGCTAAGAAGACTATGCTGGATCCCAACTCGAGATCGGATGCCTCCTCCAACTCCTGGTCTGGCACTGAGCCTGCAAGTGCAAACTGCAACAGTAAATGGACCTGAAGATCAACAGCAGCCCATGGAGGAGAGCTAGGACCACTGAGCAGAGCTTGCCCCACAATTTCCAAAACCCTGCTGGCACCCACAGACACAAAAACATACCAACTTCTTTCTCGCCTCTGCCTTTTAACATTGTGTGATAAACATAACTATGGACAGTCCATCACAAATTCAGACTGTTTCCGTCCCCGATCATGCCTTCAATCAACACTTTACATACCTTGAGGTATTTGTTATGCCTGCTTTCCTTGTGGAAGGCAGACCTGGTGAAGCTGCCTCTTAAAACAAATGGTGCCTCTATGCAGGCAGACACCTCTTACTAGGACTAAGGGAGCCAACATGTAGGTCTTAGCACTCCAAGAACTAATAAAATGAAGATATAAAGATTTAATAGCTAGGCATGGCAATGCTCATAATCATAGTATTCAGGAGGCTGAGGCAAGAAGACTGATGCTGAGTTCAAGGGTGGTCTGAGCTACACTGCAAGACACATCTCAAGATAAAAGAAAGACACAGGAGCTGGAGACAGAGCTCAATGGTTAAGAGTGTGTTTCTCCAGCAGAGGACCTGGCTGTTCCCAGCTCTGGGATGGTGGCTCACACCATCTGTAACTCCAGTTCTAGGTGATCCAATGCCCTATTTTGACTTCTGAAGGGCACCAGGCCCATACACAGTACACACATACATGACATACATACATGCAAAATGCTCATACACATAAAATAAGTAAAACTTAAAAAAAAGTAGCTCTGCAATAACAAAAACGTACAATGTTGACAACTCCTAAGATTAGAAATGAAGGCTAAAACAATGGTGCAGTGGTTAAAAGCACTTGCTGTTCTTCCAGACCCGAGTTTGGTTTCCAACACCCAGGCCAGGCAGCTCACAACCAACTGCCTGTAACTCCAGCTACAGAAGATCTGATGCCCTTTCTAGCTTTTTTAGACACTGTATACAAACACATGCATACACATAATAAAAATTAAAACTAAATTGTTTTTAAAAATTTGAAATGAGGGGGCTGGAGAGATGATTCAGTGGTTAAGAGCACTGGGTGCTCTTCCAGAGGTTCTGGGTTCAATTCCCAGCACCCACATGGCATCTCACAACTGTCTATAACTCTAGTTCCAGGGGATCCAACATCCTCACACAGAATATATACAGGCAAAGCACCAGTGTACATTAAATAAATAAATCTTTAAAAAAGTTAGAAATGAATTAAACTCCCTTAAGCAGGCCCTGTTCCTGTGGTTCCTGTGGAGAGTCACCAGCTGGGCCTGCTGAGTCAAGTATGGGAGCCTGCAGCTTTCTCCTGCCTGACCCACCTACCTACCCTACCCACAGGCCTCTCTCCACTCCAGCCAATAAAAGCAACCACTCCTAAGGCGGTGTCCTGTCTCCAGATCTGTATGCCAACATCTCCTTCCTTGGAAACCCTCTTTGATTCTCCAAGACATCTTTCCTTTGTGCCTGTTACAGCTGCTGGTTTCCTTAATTTCTCCCCAACCTAAGCTGGAAGGAAGGGCAGAAAGGGGTTCATTTATTTTCCAGGGCTTGGTATCTAAAAAGTAGTACTATGTAGTACTGTAGGAACTGGGAGGAGAGGGAGGAAAATTGGAAAAAAAAAAATCAAACATCAAACACCAAAAATCCACCCCCCATGCCCCAGCCCCCACCACAACCCATGGGGGAAGAGTTACACTCCATTAGTTCATACAAGGACTGCGTGGAAGAGTCATTTACAAAATCAACCAGAGTAAGTTTAAAGTGGAAGGTGGTGCTCGTTTGGTGTGGTTTTCTTATGTAAAGACTCTGGGAGATCAGGCTGATAGTATAGTTCAGTGGTAGAACACTTGTCTAGCTTGCGCTAGACCCTGGCTGAATTCCCAGCACTGCATGGATAAAAAAGGATTCAAGGAAATGGAGGCACTAGAGAAACCAGTCAAAAGGAATGGGGCATGGAGGGTGGCCAGCACCCACAATTAGGGAGGAGAAAATAAGCTGGGAAGCAGACAACATATACCTCACTTCCACTGGGCTACCCTTGACTTAGCTGTCCATAGCTTGGAAGCCACGGGCAAAGTGGAGTTACAGAAAAATCTTATGCCATACATAAGGAGCCCTGTGAAAATGAGACCCTCCCCAGGTGCCCCACAAGCTTTCTCATATTCTCTCACATTTGTTCGTGATGTCCATTAAAATAAAAACAACTGGCTATGGGTTCAGACAGTTGCTACTAAAGTCCCATTCATAAATGGAAGATTTTAATTAACAATTACCATCTAGCTCTAAACGAAAGCAAGGCTAGCAGAAAGCACCCCAGATTAAAACACCCACTTACTGAGCTCCTCCAAAGCCACAGGCAATCAGGTTACCAAAGGGAACGGGAGAGAGTAAGCTTCCAGGTGCTTCAAATCCAAGAATGTGGCTTTCAGCCAATCAAACAATGGCCACAGTCCTACCGAGAGGAAGGCGCACGGTTTGCAGGGTCATCACAAACAAGTGGACACCTGGAAGGCTGTGGGGACACTTAGACACGACCCAGGAAGCCTAGGAAAAGCAGTAGGTCAAAGGGCATTGCACACAAGCAGCATGTAGAAAAGTTAGCTATAGCCCACAGCTCGCAAGTTCTCTCCTTGTACAGTTAAAGAAGCATCTAGCTTTCCCCCTTTCCAAACTCAAAAAGGTTCTTTACTGCCTGTAACCCCCACATCAATGCCTCTCTGCACCCTGGTTCCTAGATGGAAGGTCCTCTTGCATCTCTCAAAGCACCCTACAACGCTTACCACAACGCCCCATTATAAGCCTGTGTCTCCCACAGCCTGGATGTTCTCAGGAGCACACCCTGAACCTCCTTATCTGTGGCCAACCCTGCATCTAGGAAGGAAAGGCTCAAAGAGAGATGATCACTGCCATCCACACACCCAAATTCTGCAAGACTGTCTGTCCGGGTCTGACTCAGAGGCACCCTGACCAGGCCCCAGAAGCTCCAGGGGCTTTTACTCCTTCTCCGTCCGGATCACAATGTCTGAGATTCCAGCAACCTCCCTCCCACATTTCGTGCTGACTGACTTTCTGGCTCCCCTGAGTCTTCCAAGCACGGGGATGCCTCCTCCTAATACTTGGGCTTGTTTTCATCTTTCCCCAAACCCGGGGGATGCCTCAGGCAGCAGGATAAGACACTCGGCCAGTCCTGCCTGCCATTTCTTTTTTCCTTCCTTCTTTCTTTTTTTTTGAGACTTACAACCTGGCCCAGGCAGATAGACTCTACCTACACTGGGTCCTAATGCCTGCTGTTTCTACCGGGTCTCCAAGCCAAGCCGGCTTCCCCTGAGATAGGATGGTCTTTTTGTTCCTGGGTCTTCTTTACCTTATTCCTTTGTTTCTCCTCTGCCAAGCCTGGATGCTCTTGCTTTTATTTCTACTTTTCAGTTACCCATTAGGCTTTTCAGGTTGTCTTTCCCCATCTAGAGACACAAACTGGTTATGGAGATGTAGACCACTGGGTTCGTCTTACAGAGATTCAGATGTCTTCTGGGTATGGATAGTATTGATAAATTGTCACAGGCTGTTGTAATTCACTTGCAAAGTTGGCTCAGAAGATGACATCTGGCATGCTTGCTTCAGCTGCAAGCTTACGTATCTTAGCATTTCCTCCAAAGCCTCTGTCCCAGGTCAGGCTGGCCCCCGTCTCCGACTCCGTGACAGGGAGAACAAAAGAGCCCATATGCATTTCAAACAGGTAAGAGGTAAGCCATTTCCAATAGAGGGTACTACTGATTATTTCATGCTATAAAAGTGTTTATAATAAAATCGGCTAACACAAAGCCCACACATGGAAAGGATAAAAAGGACCTGTCCAGAATCTCTCAAGAAGAACTCCAACATCACAGTTTTAACAGGACTCCCTCAGCTAAATTCTGTCAGATGATGTAAACATGCATTTAATGATGATTATGATTAAAAACAAAACAAAACAAAACAAAAACCCAAAAAACCTCAGCCAGGCAGTGGTGACGAACAACTTTAAGCCCGGCAGAGGCAGAGGCAGTTGGATCTCTGAGTTCAAGGCCAGCCTGACCTACAGAGTGAGTTTCAGGACAGCCTGTGCTACACAAAGAAACCCTGTCTCAAAAAACAAACCAACCAAACAACCAAACAAAAACAAACAAACAAAAAAAAACTTTACATGCTGCCTAAGTTATAAAGGCTGCTTATGTTTTCTGTTTTACCTGGGAACTTACAAGGCCCAGTGGGTTAACAAATGGACACGTGATACTGATTTTGCGTTACTCCCTGTGTGATTGCCTTCTCTTATTAAGGTGGTGCCGCACAATTCCTTCTAAACTAAATAACTGCCATTTTCAGAACTCCAACTGCACCCGCTTAAAACAATTACAGCTGGACTTGTTAAATGTTAATATTCCTGCAGAAAGGGAAGACAGACAAGGTCACCGGACTGTCACCTGAGTAACCAGTCACTCCTCACAGCTGGTTGTGTGCAATAAGGTCCTAATAGGAGAACTCAAGGTTTTTTGGATGACCAGACTAAAAACTAAAAATAGGAAGGAGGTTCATCTATGCAGCAATGAAAAAAAAAAGTTAAGTGTACTGAATAAAGGCCCCCAATTATTGACCCCTAGAAAATCTTCTTACAACAAATGAGTGTTACTGTTATATCTCACTGTATTAACTTTTTTTTAATCAAGAGAGATGATGTATATATAAGTTAAAATGACTAAATTAGGGGGTTCTGGTTCTGAATACTCCCCCTGCTGTCTTGGTTTTTTTTTTTTTTTTTTTTTTTTTTTTTTTTTGGTTTTTTTTTTTTTTTTTTTTTTTTGGTTTTTTCAGGCAGGGTTCCCTGTGTAACAGCCTAGCTGTCCTGGAACTCACTCTGTAGACCAGGCTGGCCTCCAACTCACAGAGATCTGCTGCCTCTGCCTCCTGAGTGCTGGGATCAAAGGTTCATGCCACCACTTGATTAACTTAAAACCCACAAAAAAGGTTGTTAAAAATTCATAAATAGGTCATCTTAATTTGCTACATCATGCCATGTATAAATTCCTAGGGTTATAATGGTCTATTCATGTTAACAAAAATCTGACTTAAAGATGTATGGTTTCTATTCATGTTAACAAAAATCTGACTTAAAGATGTATGGTTTTGTTAACTTTTAGTTTTCCCATGGACTGTATCTATGGTTTAGAATTTATTTATTTTTATTTTATGTGCATTAGTGTATGTATGTCTGTGTAAGGGTGTTGGGTACCCTGGAACTGGAGTTACAGACAGTTCTGAGCTGCCATGTGGGTGCTGGGAATTGAACCTGGGTCCTCTGGAAGAGCATTCAGTGCTCTTAACCACTGAGCCATCTCTCCAGCCCCCTGTATCTATGGTTTAAAGCTTATTTTGGTACTAAAAGAGCTTCAATTCAAAATTGTAATTTTGAGAAAAAAAAATTAAAAAATCCTAGTTTTATAAAAGTTACTTATTATAAACAGTTAAAGATAATTAAGGCATACAAGTTAATGGTCAGTTACCTGATAAATGATCAAATTCTTTAATGTGCAAAGAACTATGTTTGTAGTCATGCTAAGTACGAATGATTCATTTGCAGAAACAAGCTTGGAGGGAGAGACCAATTTATATCTCCCATTATTTAGTCTTTCTGTATATGTTGTCAAAGATAAGCCTGAAGCAAGACTCAAAACAAGTTTAATGTAAAATAATATTCAAAATTGTTTAACACAAAATAATATTCAAAACCAAGTATACTAAAAAATGGAGTGAAGTGAGCTGGATTTACAATACACCTGCATGGCAGGCCGCCTGCAGGTCCAAGCAGTTCCCGTGGATGGAGTAAACCCCACCAGAGGAAGCTGCAAGCCTCATTACAAGATAAGGATGCATGGGAAAATAAGACCTGCCAGAAGTCTGCTGCTCCTGTCTCTGTCTGTGTAGGCCAAACTAGAAAAAAACCCTTATCTGTGGAGAAGATGAATTTCTCCTCACTCTCACATGACAGGGAATAAATTCTCTTGCCTGTGAAGAGTCTGAAAGTCTACATCCACATCCTAAATGCCTCAGAGAGGTAAACTGTTGAGGAATAATATTTTTGTACACTGTGAAGAAATGTCACTCTGGTTTAATAAAAAGCTGAACAGCCAATAGGTAGGCAGGATTTCCAGGCACAGAGGATGCTGGGAAGAAGGGCAGAGCAATTGCCCTGTCTTCAAAGTCTCCTGAACAGACATATAAGGATGCTGTGAACAGGGGAAACCTGTACCTAAGCCTACCTACCACCTGACTGGTAAAGGACCTAAACGCCATTTCAAGTGGCTGTGCCCTTTACCCTGGCTTTCAATTCTTCCTCTTAACAAAAGTTAATTCCAGGGTCCACACCCTAACCACCATGTGCCCTGATTAAAGGAGGCTGCCAGATAGTCTGTCATCATACTCACAGTTGTGGATATTTATTCAGAATAGCCAAGTGGTATCTTTGAAAACCTTACTATACAATCCTATAAAAATGACTCAATAGGGTTCTAGTTCTCCTTTAAATTGCCAATTAGATGCTGAATTTAACTGAATTTAAAGCTTCTTTTACAAAGCTTCCACGTGCTCGTTCCTCATGTGGGAGTTTGGTGTAACAAACTGCTAATTACAGTTACCTTATCCTTCTACAGAACTCCGGTACATGGTCGGGCCAGTTGTACAATTGTATTAAACCTTACTAAACAAAATGTATGTTAGCTCTGTCTCTTAATGCTCCCCAAGAGATTGTACAGTTACCACCTCCTGAGGTTTCTGGATCCTTGCCATCTGTGGAGTTTCACTGTGGCCCCCTGGACGGACCCTCCTGAGGCACTCTGACTATCGCCCTTCTACACTATCCCTTTTATCAGCGCAAAGAGAAATCTGCACCCCACACCCCTAAGGCAGTTTGGGTGACCTATGATGGGGTATCCAACCCCATCCCGCTTTTTGGCACTCTGATCAGTTCTTGGCACTCAGAACTAGAACAACCAGATGGAAGCCTTTCTACACCAATTAACCTGTTTTACCAGCTCTCAAAAGCCCAAGAAAAATTTCAGATCAGCCTAACACCCAACCTGATTCTTTGGCTGCTGCAGTACTCCGTCCGTGACTAGATCTGACTCCAGCTTGGGATGGGATTTGTGTCCTCCTCTGAAAATGATGTTACTTCCACACCAACAGATCCTAAATGGTTTGAGATGCGGCCCAAAGACATAGGGACCAAACAAAAATTCAACCACAAGCTTCTGCTGTGTATGTATGGGCTTTTAGTTCCCTTCCTCTCTGGCTCCTCCCCTGATCACTTCCTTCATCCTTATTACCCTCACAGTCACATTTTGTACCCTGTCTTTTAAGTGTTTTACCCTCTGAACTTCCCCCATAAGCCCTCCCAATGGCTCTCACCCTACAAGTGATGGGGTGCCAACAGTTACAACATGGCCAACTGACCAATCAGATTAAGGAAGACCTGACCTTGGTACAACCCAGCACAGGCACCTTACAAAATCAAATAGGTTCCTTGACTGTGGTGGTCCTCCAAAACCGCAGCAGACTAGACTTAATGACGGCCAACAGGGAGGCATCTGTGCCTTCCTAGGGGAAGAATACTGTTTTCCTGGCAATCAACCTGGCCTGGTTCGGGAAAATGCTAACAATTATTAGAAGGCATCAACACAGACAAAGGGCAGACAATACTTTCTGGAAGACCACCTGACTGCTTGGGGACCACAGATCGCCCCTTGGCAGGCCCAATCATTATGCTCCTGCTAACTTTCCTCTCTGGTCCCTGCCCTTTCAGCTGTCTCACCAAGGTCCTCCAGCAAAGACTACAAGCTTTCAGTGCCCAGAGGGTCACCGAATTCTTCATGCCCCTATCCCACCTGGAAGGGACTTCTACATGCCCACCTCCACCTGACAGTCACCCCACTCCAACTGGAAGAAGTCTCCCTGAAACTACAACCTCTGCCCCTTCTTTTTACTCTTCTAGAATTGGGATACGTTGGTGTGGTAGTTTGAATGTAACTGGCCCCCATAATCTCACAGGGAGTGGCATGAGTAAGAGCTGTGGCTTTGTTGGAGGAAGTGTTTCACTGTGGGGGCGGGCTTTGAGGTTTCCTATGCTCAGGATACCACCCAGTGTCTCAGTTGACTTCCTGCTGCCTGCAAGATGTGGACTCTCAGCTACTCCACACTCCAGCACCACGTCTGCCTGCAAGCCGCCATGCTCCCTGTCATGATGATAATGGACTGAACCTCTGAAAGAGTAAGCGAGTTACTCCAATTAAATGTTTTCTTTATAAGAGTTGCCATGGTCATGGTGTCTCTTCACAGTAATAAAAACTCTAAGACAGTTGGGTAATAGCCTCAGGTCATGAGGAAGTGAGTCAGGCTATATGGGGCACTAGCCTCTAGCCATAAAGAATGGTCTAGCCCCAGCTTGACCAGTCCATTCCACATAAAGAAACAACATGCCCCAGTATCAAAAACAACCCAACCTGAGCCTGGTGTGGTGATGCACGCCTTTCATCCCAGCACTCAGGAGGCAGAGGCAGATGAATCTCTGAGTTTGAGGCTAGCCTGGTCTACAAAGCAAGTTCCAGGATAGCCAGGGCTGTTACACAGAGAAACCCTGTCTTGGAAAACAAAAACCAACAGCCCACCAACAAATTAAGCATGGGTCAACAGACATTAACTTGAAGAATCAAATTTAAACAGTCTTTCCCGCTATTGATGTTAGTGTTTTAGTTCTAATCTACCACATTAACACCTCCAAAGTAAAAAGGAAGGGTGACTACTGTCTCCAGGAGGAGCACCATCTCAGGGCTCTAGTCTTGCTCAGGGACAGAGCCCACTCTACTGCTGATCAGGGTGAGGATGCCCACGAAGGACACCTGACAAAGTGCTCAGCTGCTCACACAGAAGTCACCAAGACAATGTGGACTGACATTTTCATCTACAGCAAGGCCTCACTTGGTGACAGGGACGGTAATGACCACAGTTCAGCACTGCCCTGTCACATAACCCTAGGGCCACCTCCACGAATGCCACTTTCGTCTGTACACCGGGGGTGCAGTTGTGGAAGAGGCTCTGGCAGTCAGGGACACAGGCGCTGCTCCTGCGGGGAGTAGCTACTTTGCAATTTGATGCATTCATTCCCTGGTTACAGGCATTCTTTCAACTCCTTTCACAGCTTTGGAGGCTTCTGTGTTCTAGCTTTTTATAATCACATCTCCTCTGCTGCATGAAAAGACAGCTATTCATCCCAGCAGGCAGCAGCACTGGTTATAAGGCAGGCCTTAGTCATCAGGGATTCTTCAAATAAACACAACTGCCAGGGGCAGACCTCTAAACCAGTCAATTATGGTACCTGCCCCAGAACTGCTGAAGGCTCACTAACAAAGCCCTGCCCTATGGGAGGGGTCTCCAGTCTCACCCCATCTTTGAGCCTGCAGCCTCACATCCCATTGTAGGAACTACTGAGTTTCCTAAACACATTCTGCACATTTGTCTTTGGGAAGGTGAGGGAGGGTGGCTGCCCCACCCTGGACAGCAATTATTGCAACTTGGCAATGTTCCAAGCGGCCCGGGTACTCCTGGAGATCCTGGGAGAGCACTCGGTCAAGGAGAGGACCACTGGACTCCTCTCTCCTAGTCTCCACCTAGAAGCCGGCAGACACTAAGGGTGTGCGGGGACTAGGAATGCCTGGCCTTCCTGGTTCTGTGGAAGACAGAGCCAAGGCCAGCTCCAGATGTCTGACACAAAAGAGGCTCATGAAGGTAGCCATGGGTTACAGAAAGTGGATTTAAATCCAGGAAAGGAAGTTATGCTAAGAGTGTATTCGTGTTGACATCATTCAAAAAAAAAAAAAGGAACGTGTGTGTGTGTGTGTGTGTGTGTGTGTGTGTGTGTGTGTGTGTGACCACGCATACAGCACAGCACAGATGTAGAGATCAGAGGACAACTTTCAGGAGTCTATTCTCTCTCTCTCTACCAAATGGGTCTTGGGATGGAACTCAGTTGTCAGGCTTGGCGGCAGGCTTTTTTTACCTGCTGAGCAATCTTGAGGGCTCTGAGGTCATTTGGGGGAGGAGGGTGCTGGTATTTTTGTTGTTTTTTTGAAGGTTTTATTTTTTGTTTTATATAATTGTTTGTCTGAATGTGTATGTCTGTGTACCATGTACACAGGGAGGCCAAAAGAGGGTGACAGATCCCTGGGTACTAGATTTCCAAAGACTTGTGAGCTGCCATGTGGGTGCTGGGAATTGAACCCAGGTCCTCTGGAAGAGCAGCCAGTGCTCTTAACTGTTGAGCCAGCCCCAAGGTCATTTTTATACAGAGAAAACAAACAGTTTAACCTAAATTAGTAACAAGATACCAGGACACGTTCCTTTACTGAAGTATTTTCAGACATTTTACTTGAAAATGGCACTCCTCCACCTTGGTTTTTGTGTTTGGAGCTACAGTTCCTTCAGCTTATCTCCCAAGGAGTAGAGGGAGGAGCAGGTCCAGAGCCTAGATCTGAGCCCAGCTTCACTGTCCTGCCACCCACTGTGGCTCCAGGGACTCCTCCCACTGCCGTGCAGCTCTCAGTTGATCAACTCCAGCACACTCTAACCGGACCAGCAGTGGTCCCAAGAACTAGACTACGCAAACTAGAGAGATGCTGCGCTCCCTAACCTAATCCGAGACTCACGTCTGAGGCAGAAATCAACAGGGCACAGTCTCCACTCCAGCGCTAAAATCACCAGAGCCAAGTGTAGGCGGGACAGCAGGGTCTCATCAAGAGATGGATGGGTCAAGGGTCATTCAAACCACGCTCACACTCTACACACACCCATTCACTGAAGCTCGTCTCAGACTGCTCCCCAGGTCCTGACTGCACTTGGTGTGCTTGGGGTGTGCAGTCTTGTGGTAAGCAGTGAGGAGGGCCACCAGGCAGGTGGGTTTAAGGAGGCTGTTTTCCGGGGCAGACCCTGGCTTTTGCCCCATCAGCTAGCAGGAGAGTGGCTGCTCCAGGAGCCACACACTCTCCCAGTTACTTAACACAAGACGCTTCTCAGATCACTTTGAAAACACTTAAAACCAAAGTTGCCAGAGCAGTGATTCCTTCTAGAAAATACTAAACAATGTATTTACTGGGGGAAATGACATCACAGAACTTGATATGGAGCCCCAGATCAGTTTGTTGGCTATGCAAGTGAAATGGAATGTCAAGAAGTTTTAACCCTTGCACTGCCTTCTAGTCCTTCAGAATACTCCTGTTCCAATCCAATCTTCACATAAAAGCAAAATCCTCACACTGAAAAACAAAACCTTTTTTTTTTTTCTTTAAACCTTCAACAGTGACATCGAAGAAAGCCACCACCTAGTGAGCACTTGGCCTGGGGGACAGGCCTACTCTGTTCCACACATGGAAGGAGAAGCAGAAGCAAACCATGGTGCTCTGAGTGAGTGCAGAGCCTTTCTACCTATGCAGTTCCCTGTTTCTCTTCCTTTGAGGGAAGCTCCATGGCACCTCCATCATCAACACTCACTACAAAGTACATTCTTTGTTTTCTGAGGCAGGGTCTCAACAGCTCAGGCTGGGTACCAATCCTCCTACCTCAGCCTCCCTAGTGCTGGGATGACAGGCGTGCTCCATCACCTCAGCTCTGACGTGGTAGGAACTTAAAAAGGAAAAAAAAAGTATGGTTCGGATCGAGAATGTTCTCCAGAGAACTCACTGTGGAAGGGTTGGTTTCCAGCTAGAAGTGCTATTGGGGTGGGGGTGAGGTGGATAGGTTCATCTATGTAGCCCTGGCTGTCCTGGAACTTTTTGTAGATCAGGCTGGCCTTGAACTTACAGAGATCTGCCTGCCTCTGCCTGGAGTGCTGGGACTAAAGATGTACACCACCACCACACTTGGTGGTGCTAAGAAGGGACTAACTACATCACGAGAGACTAACCTTACCAATGGATTACTCCACTGGCGAGTTCATAGCTAAATGGGCTACTAGGGGGTGGGGCCTAAAAGCAGGAAGGCCACCTCCTTCGAAGAGTGTATTTCTGTCCTTTCCCCTCTCTCCTCCACTCACCTCTCCTGCTTCCTTGGCTGCCCGAGCGGCCCTTAGGTGAACACCCCCGCTACTTGAATGTTCATTCAAGTCTAGAGCCAGGCAAACACCGACTGAAACTGAGAGTCACCTGCTACGTCAAGTACATCACAGCAACGTCACAGCTAACACACACAGCGCAGCTCTCACGCACCCTCAGTCCTCTGAACAAGCTGCCAGGAGACCATTACAAGAACAGCAGAGCCACTCAGGGACAGCATGCCTGGCTCACAGCCTGCTCTCCTGAAGATGCACACATCTCCCTCTCCCTGAAGCTGTCCTCACTGCTTGACATTCCAAGACAACCCACCTAGGTTTTATGGACTGCACAGCATCAGGCTCTGAGGGCAGACGTCTGTGTCAAGAGCTGGGCTAAGAGAACCGCGGACTTGTGTAAGCAGACCCCGTTAAGCT
>CABHPQ010134882.1:0-19156 GCA_902168405.1 Peromyscus aztecus
CCCAAGCACAACCTTTGCTTTAGGCCATGCGAAAACAGATCCCTTAAAAGATGGCTAGATACTATTATTTAGCAATGATGGAATAAAAATATACCAGTATCTGGCAATTCCCTTTGTTTGCTAAATTATTTAAGAATATTCGAGCAATAAAAACACAATTCCACACAGTATTGCTTGGTAGGAATACAGGGGACATATGGAAAAAGAAAAACGTTAAATTTCATGTTATGATTTTGAGGCACATGGTAAAATCACGAAGATGTTTTGAGTACACCGCATAGCACAAAGCAAGACGCAGACAAGGGAGAATCTGTACCTATGCTAAGAACCCCGAGAAGACTGCCCACAGCGCAGTGCCTTTCCACCCACGCTCTTACAATGAACCCCTCTCCAGACTCTGGATACCCATCACTGGTCGCAGTCCACAGACCTCAAAGCTTACCCCCTGCCAAGGTTTTCATCCTGAGGAGAGGCCTGCCTTGTCGGTGATGGACCCTCCATTTCATTCTCTGCGCAGCTGCGGACCCTGCCCCTCCGCAGCTTCCCAGCAGGCTGTTCGCAGCCTCCACCTAGTGGACACGAGGTGACAATGTAAGGTGTCAGTCTGAATTTCTGATCTAGAGAATTTATCTAAACCTGAAAATATAAGCAAACTGACATTAACCTATTGTTCTTGTAGAGTGGAGTCACCAAAAACAGCGAAAGGGAGAGAAAGGTGGACAGAAGCAAGCACGTTCCCCAAGCCTGCTAGCCCGTATCCCTGGCAGTCCTTTTCAGGAAACTCATCCCCTGCCTACACCCAGCCCTCCAGGAAATAGCGTAGCAAACAGCTTTCTATGCTTTTCTCACAGACAGACTTCTTGGGTTAGAGGATATTTTAAGAAACAATCCCAATGATAAATAAATTTCAAAATTCATCTTCACAAGAAGTAATTCTTCTGGGAGATACATCCACATTTTCTCCTTACCTGATTCCTCTCACCCGTCTGGTCTCCTGCTTTGCCCTTCCTGGTCCTGCATGGTCACCAGGGTTGTTCCCAGATGTGCTGCAAATCCACATCTCTCTTGTCATCTCCTGGCCTGCCGCCGTAGACACAGTGATTCTCCACCCCACATCCTTGCCTGACTCTCTTGCCCTTCATCTTCAGAGCACCCTCCAACTTTTCTCATGAAGAATGCATCCCACCTAGCTCTGATGCTGTTCTCTGGGTTCCCATGCAGCTCTTCCCCCACTGCATTTTAGATTCAGGTTTTATGCAACCTTCAAAAACGAAATACCAGGGAACATGAAAACTGTGTTCATGGTCCTCCCTGTAAGTTCACACATGTAATGGGAAAAAAAAAAGGGACACAGATCCTCCTTTATACTGGAGTCACATGGGAAATACTTAATGTCTCAAATGCCTCACCTATTTTCAACCTGCTTTCCAATTAAAAACAGACCCTTGATTTGAGGATTTGAAGTTGAAGACTAAGAGTTTTGTCTTCCTGCTTGTGTTCTCAAATTAAGACACAGCCTCTGACTCCCACTGTAAGTCCTTTCTCTTACCCCCTGTTATCAAGCCCTGGTTAACAGGCTGACAACAGACTTCTCACCTCATCTGTAGTTTTTCTGGTTAAACTGTCTCTCTTAAACCATCATCCAATAATCAGCTTTATTGACCTGTCTCTCTAGACAAATATTTTCAAATCTTTATTAGTTGCCACCTTTTGCCAGTATCACTCTGTGTACTTTGCTTTTAAAATGTATAAGATTTTTGGCCTGGTAGCAACATGTCATGACCTTCACTCTCTTCTCATGAATGAATAGGTCCTGAACTTTCTATTATGTTCTAAGAGATCACTTCTATCAAAACTTGCAGACTATGACCCATAAAAAAGTGGAAATCACACAAAGAATGACGGAACTTTGGAAAAATCTGAATAATGCCCCTCTTGCCCCAGTTTCACTTGCTTTTATTTACCTGCTTTAGTTGACTTTAAAAACAGACAGCTTTTGACATGTGCCTGTAATCTCAGCCCTTGGAAGGCAGAGATAGAGAAGAGGATCCAAGGCTTTGCTGGATAGCCAGCCTTAGGTAATAGATTTGCTCAAGTCCCGGTGAAAGACTGTCTCAAAAAGCAAGGTGTACACCTCCTCAGCAAGGATACCCAATGTTGATCTCCACATCCACACACCCACAGATAAATAGTGTGATGGATATTCTTGGTTGTCAGCTTGAAAACATCTGGCATTAACTAAAACCCAAAACTGGAAGGCACACCTCTGAGGGATTTGTGTTTAATTTGAAGTAGGAAGATTCATTTCTAATACAGATATTTGAGGTAGGAAATACCTATAATCCTGATCATTTGAACTGAGAAAACCCACTTCTAATCTGGGCCACAGATTCTGCTGGAAGCCTGTATAAGGACATGGAAGAAGGAAGCTTTTGCTCTTTGCCTGCTTGCGCTTACCTTGCTAGCAAGTCAATTCCTTCACTGGCTTTCAGGATTCCAGCCTCTACTGAAGACCAGCCAAGACATCCAGCATCCTGAACTGAGCAGCTCCAGGATTCATGGACTTTACATTCACAGGCACCTCTTGTTGAATTAGCTGGCCCAAAGCCTGTAAACATTTCTAAGAAATCATACAGAAATAAATACAAACATAGGTATAGATACTAGATGGAGAGAGATTCATTCTATAATTTCTGTTACTCCAAAGAACCCTGACTAATACAGATAGCTAGATAATAGATTGTGGTAGAAAGATAGATCTGTAAATTAATATAAGTAGGATGTTTTCTGAGAGCAATTCACTAGTGAAGTCCTTGCCTATACATCTAAAGTTCACTACCAGGGGAGGGAGAGAGGGAAGAAAGGGATACAAAAAGAGAAGGAGGAGGGAGGGAGAGAGAGTTGAAGAATGATAACATGTTGTGTTACATGCCTGAAGTCCCTTGTATTGGGGAAAATGAGACAGGAGGATCTCCTAAGCCCAGGTGTTTGATTCCAGCCTTTATAGCACAGCTACACATTGAAAGTTTGCCTTAATAATGATTAAACACATATAAAATAAAGTAAAGCAATGAATCCTCCTATACTCCTAACTTATATTCTATAATTATCACTCTTATGATAGATAGACATATCTATGTTTTTTCTTTACTGCATTGTTTAAGGCAGATTCCAGGTGTCTTGGCATTTTATCACTACATACTTTAGCATTCACCTCTAAACCAGACATTTCCTCACATAATCACAAAGCTAAATTATGGCCTATAATTGAACATTTTTTTATCTGATACCAGTAACTTTCCCAAAGTATTTCTTCATTGCTGTTGTTCTTGAATTGGACTTCAAAGGAGACCTCACATTGTATTTTAAGTGGATGTGAAGTTTCTCCCCACATACTTTTAAGAACAGAATCTCATGTATTTCAGGCTGACCTACAATTCACCATGTAGCTGGAGGGTGGCCTTGACTTCTGTTCCTTCTTCCACTATCTTCTGAGTGCTGCAAGTTTACCAACATATACAACTCACATTAAGACTCAGAGATCTCTTTTTTTTTCTGAGTCTCCTTACTTAATATCCCCTATTTCCCAATCATCTTTATTTTGACACACCATAGACTTCTTGTAGAAATAATATTTCTCTGAAATTGATTTTCTGGGATAAGAAGACAGCTCAGTTGGTGATGTGCTTGCCATATAAGCATAAGGAATTGAGTTCAATCTCCATAGCCCATGCAAAAAGCCAGGTACTGTGGCATACGCCTGTAATCCTAGCACAAGGAAGGCAGGGCCAGGAGTAATAGAGGATTACTGGTCATCCAGAGTAGCTGAATTGTGAGCTCTATATTCAGTGAGAGACTCTACCTCGAAAAGCAAAGTGGAAGAATTGAGAAAGACACCTGGCATAGAAGCCTATCCCCAACACGAACATGTACTCATGTATTTGTATCTGTAAAGACAGGTGCAAGTACATATGAACACATACACACCCAACAATGATGTATGCATTGATTAATACCTAACGATGAATATTATTCAGGGACATTTATATCAGAAGTAGGGTTTTTATAGCCCGTCTGATCTCTAAGAATGGATTTTACCATATGACCTATAAATTTGCTCAGATTTTATGTCCTTGATGTCTACAACATGGAAGTCATAAAAGCATATTCAGTAGAGAAAGAAAGAAAATACTCACTCACATTGGAAGTCACAGGGTGGAGCAATCTCTCATCAGTCTCCCAGGAGCTTCTGTCAGAAATAACATGTGACCAGAGATGCTTCCTATGGAAACAGATGGGAAAGGATACAGAGACCAACAGTCAGACATTATGCAGAGAGAGAGTCTAAATTAGAGATCTCCATTGGGTCCCTCCCCTCAGAGCTTGAGAAATTCCAAGTATGGGGAGTGTAGGAGAACAGGGCCCACTGAATCAACTAAGCAGGGCACACATGGGTTCAGAGACTGAAGAAGCAACATGGGGCCTGTATGAGTCTGCACCAGACCCTCCACACATATTTTGTGGCTATTAGCTTCCTGATTTTGTGGGTCTCCCAGTTGTGGAAGCAAGTGTTTCTGACCCTTTTGCCTGCCCTTGGGAGACCTTTTCTCCTGTTGGGTTGCCTTTTCCAGGTTCAGTGTGAAGGCTTTTGCCTTGTCATATTATATTTTGTTTTGTCATGTTTGGTTATTGTCTCTTGAAGGCCTGCTCTTTTTTGATGGGAGACAGAGGCTAAGTGGATCCAGGAGAGAAGGGAAGTGAAGGGGGAGCTGGGAGGAGTGGAGGGGCAAACTGTGGAAAAGAAAAAAAATAAAATTTAAAAAAGAAAGAAAATACAGATGGGATGTGAATCATGTTTATAAGGCTTATCAAGGTTATCTTCCACCATCTTGAAGGTCACTCCATTGAAACCACTGATACCTTCTATGGTCCTCGGAATATATCCTATGAGTGACCAATGTTGTCACAAAGCAAAACAATCTACCTCCAAATCTGTGTAATTCTCTGAACATATCTCCCATGGATAGCTATGAAGATGGATTACACCAGAACTGACTGATTAACTCCCTTCCAATCATCTTTTTCCTTGCTTTAAATCACACTTATTCTCTACACTCTAAATGTTTGCAAATGCTTTTGTCTGAGGAATCATATTTGAGACATGATCTCCTATCCTCAGACTTGACCATGACACAAGGAAGTCCTCTTTGACAACAGTCCCTTCATGACTGGCCTACGAGGCAGGCAACAAAGTTGGCCTAATTAAGAAGCAATACTATAGCATCTTTTAGTTAAGCAATATATTTTGTTTACATTTTTCATACCACAGAAGGTAACTGCCCTATTTTGCTATCCATTGTTGTGATAAACACAATGAGCAAAAGTAACTCGGGGGAGAAAAGGGTTTATTTATTCTTGAAAGTAACAGTCCATCATATAGGGAGTTTCTAGGTCTAGAGCTCAAGGAAAGAACTTGGACATGGGAATTGAAGCAGAGACCATGGAGAAACGCTAGTTACTTGCTCCTTTCCAAGGCTTTCTCAGCTTGTTTTCTTATACAGCCAAGAACTACTCACATTAATCACTGATCAAAAAATGTGTCAGAGACCCGCCCATGGACCAATCTGAGGCAATTCTTTAACTGACATTTCCTCCTTCCAGGAAACTCAGGTCTATGTCAAGCTGACAAAAAAAGTATATAACCAGCACAATGATGTTAAAATATCCAACCTCTGGGGATAGGTAAGATAGATCAGTGGTTGAAGTGCTTGCATGCTATGCAAGTATCAGTTCCAGAATTAGATACTCAGCACCCACAAAAAAATGAGGGCTTACCATGTTACTGCAATCCCAATGCTGGGGACAAGGCAAAGCCAAGTGGACCTCAGAGGCTCTCAGATTGCCAGCCAAAACAGCAAGCTCCAGGTTCAGTAAAAGTCTCTTTTTCAAAATAAATAAGGTTAAGAGGCCTTTAATGAAAGACTTTCCAATATCAAACTCTGGCTTCCACTTCAGCCCATACAGGTGAGCACAGAAGTACACACACACACACACACACACACACACACACACACGCACGCACGCGCACACACACACGCACATAACACACATAGAAAGAAAGAGGAGAGAGAAAGAGGGAGGAGAAAGAGGGGAGAGAGAAATAAAAGGATGGAGGATGAAGCAGGGAGATGGAGAGAAGGAGAGAGGGAGAGAGGGAGAGGTGAAATGGAGGAAGTGAAGGGAGTGAGGGAGGGGAAGAGGGAGAAAGAGAAGGAGGAGTTGGAGGAAGGGGGAGACAGAGATTCTAAAATGTTAGATCAAGTAAGATTCAGATGAATCAGAATATTAAGATGCCTTAATTTACACATAGATATTTTCATATGAATAAAATTCCTATAATTGTAGGACTTTACAAATAATTATAGAAAGATGCTACTATCTGCATAATAAGTTGACAGTGACATAATCATTCCATTTAATATATCCTAAGATTTCCTTTGACATAGAGTGTATGATTCCCTTAAGATATTTTTAGATAACATGTAACCCAGGGAGGCCTTGAGATCAAAACCTCTGCCTGAATTCCTTTATTGTCACGAATGCCAGTAGGACTGCTTCACTTGGTTCCTTATTTGTATCAAGACTTCCACCTGGAATCACATAACTAGGGTACAGTATTGATAATCTGAAGGAGAATGTATTAAGATTTTGTGAAAAAATAATAAGAGTTAGATTATGCCTTGCTACATGGAAAATAATAAATTGATAGAATATGTGAATTAATGGTCTGTAAGACTATATATCAAACAAAGAGAGGGGGAGAGAGAGAGAGAGAGAGAGAGAGAGAGAGAGAGAGAGAGAGAGAGAGAGAGAATGTCTGAGACTCACTTCGCACCAACTTCTGGCTTCAGGGCTTCAGACAGCATTCAGCCTGGGTATGAAAAGGATATTGCTCAGATTTCTAAATTAAGGTGACTCTGATGAGAGTTTGAAGAAACTTCAGGGCTTGATACCCCAGGACCCCACTCAAGAAAAGATATCACTGCTCAGCAGCAGGATTCCGGAGACTCCCAAAGGTTGCTGCAGTAGTCTGAAACAAGAACACAGCTGAAACGGAGGGAGGAACCACTTAGAAGTATTAGCGGTGCTTCACACTAACACCTGCCTAAAGTGATGCTTCTCATTCTCTTCGTCTACACTTCAAGATTCACAGGGCATGGGAAAGAGGTAACAGAAGTAATTTTGACTATGCAGTGAAAATTGTTCTTAGCTCAAATACAATCCCATTAATTAATAGTAACTATAAATATAGAAAACAATAAAATTAATTCATACCATATTCTATAATTAAGCTCAATATTAATGACATACAAAAATGTGCATCACCCAATGAGATAAAATTCCCATTTCCTATTTCTCAATAAGTACCCACCACACAGGTAAAAACATTTAAATGAGACCCATCATAAGGAGGCTATGTTTAGTTAAAGCTGACTTAGAAATAAAATGGAAGCTAGGATTTAAGTGGAAATGGCTTACAAGACTGTTTTCCATATACTGGAAGATTAACCATTGGCTTCTATACACTTAGTAGCTTAGCAGTTAGATAAAGGTGATCAATATATTGAAAATCCCCAAAATATTTAAGAAGAAAACTACCCTGGAATTGCTGTTCGAAATTGCAATGCAGTTGTGGGGGGGGTTGTTTGTTTGTTTGTTTTTGTTTTTGTTTTTCTGTCTTCATCTCGGACCCTGCAGCCACTGCTATGTTGATGCCTCAAAAGAACAGGCTTGCCATCTATGAACTCCTTTTAAGGAAGAAGTGTGGTTGCTAAGAAGAGACACAAATAGAATGATTGTTTAGCTGCAAATGGTCTGCTAAAGACAGAAACTCAAAGAAAATCTGTCATGTTGAAAATAAAAGAACCTGTAGAGCCAGCCATATGCATGTATAAAAGTACAAATTGAGTAAATGTAAGAGCATAGATAAATACATGCCATTTGAAAATTTAAAAAAATGATATTAATTAAAGTCAAAGTTGAGTTTATTTAGAATAATACTGGGGATAAATGCTGTTTTATAGCAATATATATTTTTCTGTAAGAGGATCTAGAAAACAAAACTATCTGGTACTGAACACTTATCTTTTAAGTGCATGAACTAAAAGCTAATAGAACCTCAAGGACAGGTAGAGAAATAAAAGTTTTAATTGAAAATTGCAATATCATATCTTAATGCTTAGTGAAATGGAGAAGAAACTGTTAATAATGGATAATGTTGGAATTACACCATTCACTAATTTGATTAATTGTCACCTACATAATGTTATGCTTCATCCATAACATCTGAATACTCTTTAAATTAAACACTTGGTAAGGTGGGCTATATGTTTGAACAAAACATCAGCCTAAATAAATATAAAGCACACACACACACACACACACACACACACACACACACACACACACACCAGGAAAAAAACATAAGGGAGGAAGAGGGAGGGAGAGAGAGTGACAGAAAGAAAGAAAGAAAAAGAAAGAAAGAGAGAGGGAGGGAGGGAGGAAGGGAGGGAGGGAGGGAGGAAAGGAAATGAGGGAGGGAGGAAGGAAGAAAGACAGGGAAGTAGTACCATTCATTTAAAATAACATCTGTCAGCAAATAGTAACAGGCTGAAGTACAAAGTTGTGAATAACTAGTAATGACCTTATACCTAATATATGTATCTAACATTACAATGGTATATACTAATGCGTCCTGTTTAGAAGCTGAAAAAGAAGGAAAAGTCTCTATTCCACATCCCACCCACTTTAAAGGAAAGTTTAGGTAGAAGGGAAAAAACAGAAGAGGACAAGAATAGGAAGAAAGAGAGGAAGGGCTAGGGCTTAGGACAGTGAAAACGGGAAGGAGAGGGTTGAAGCTGTCAAGCTCAGAAAAGAATGAATTAAGTATTATTCAGATGATATATGCATGTTGAAAATTTCAAGAAAACTACTAAAAATTCCTACAATTGATGCTCGAATTTAATTAGGTTACACACTCAACACAGAATACGCATGTGAGTGTTCATGCTTCTGTGGGGATATATTAAACCAAAACTGGAAACTGAAACACAAAACCATAAGAAAATAGTCTTGAAATTTCATTGATAATGTGATGACAAAGGTGACCATCATTGCTACTCAGTAATTCAAATTTGAGCTAATATACCATGCCTGTCACATTTGCTGAAATTCTTACAACTGAAGAGATCTCAAATGGTGTTTCAAATATTTTCTAGTCCAGATACTCGGGAAAACAATAACAATTTATTATAAAATGACACTGCACCTTCCTTTTGGCCCAGCAAATGATGGTCATTCATCCCAATTTAAAAAAAAAAAAAAAAAAAAAAAAGAAAGAAAGAAAGAAAAATGTAGCTGGGCATGGTGGCACAGGTTTTTAATCCCAGCAATCAGGAAGCAGAGGCAAATGGATCTCTGTGAGATCAAGGCCAGCCTGGTCTACAAATCTAGTCCAGGACAGCCAGGGTTGTTACACAAAGAAATCCTGTTTTGATAAACAACAACGAAAAATGAAAACTTATGCATGTGCAATGACGATGTGTTCATAGCAGCACTACTTTTCCTGTCCCTAAAGTGCAAATAACCTGAGTTTTCTTCAATAGGCAAAGAAAAAAACAATAAAAGTGAATATAGTCCTAGTAATACATGAGAATGGATTTTTTGAAAGAATATACATATTTAAATATGCTAGTCAGAGTGAAAAAAATTCTCAGAAGTTTGGAGAGGTAGTACACAGGGTAAAGCACTAGGTATTATGCTAGAGAACCTGAGTTTGATTCCTCCACACTCATGTAAAGCCTGATCAGTGATGCATATTTTTAATCTGTGCACTTGTCCAGCTAGATGGCAAATGGACACAAGATAATTTCCTCAAGGCAGCAATGAGTAAGAAGAGGCTTCGTCCTGAAGAAGAAGGAAGGCAAGGGACAAATACCTGATGTTGTCTTCCAGACTCCACATGTGCACTACACATACACACACACACACACAGAGAGAGAGAGAGAGAGAGAGAGAGAGAGAGAGAGAGAGAGAGAGAAAGACAGACAGACAGACAGACAGACAGAGACACACTCACAATTTAAAAGATTATCTTCTATATGGTTTCATTTATACAACTTCAAAACCTAAAAGTAGAGTTGCAGAAAGTAAATCTGTGTAGGCCAGAAGAGGTGGAAGAGGATAGTACCAAAACACAGTAGCAAAAAAGGATTTAGGGATGGGGTTGTAGAAAAATCTGTGTCCTGAATTTGATGGTTACTACACAAATACATGTATGCAATACAATTTTAAAGTGCATTTTCAATTGTTGAAAGCAAAAGATACGTAGTTCAGTTAATGTTTTTTCACCAATATTAAATTTCTGGTTTCAGCACCATCCTATAAATACACAAAGTGGTCTTGTTGGGAGAATGCCTAGACAATGCATCAGAACTGTATTTTCATGGTTTATAAAGTGTGATGTTATTAAGCATAGCTTATGGTTCTGTTACGCTAAGCAAAATTCCAGGAACCAGCACATTCCTTGCATGTTCACTTCTCTGGAGTCTTGATTAGGTCAAACTAATGAGAGGGGTAGTAAGATGGGGTCTTCTCACTTCAGGATGTCAACTGGAAGCAAAACCTTTTATAGAAAATATGTATCTTTGATTTTCTCAAAACCAAGACTCCTTATTTCACTGTTCAGGATTTCACAACACATTGGCCATATAAGGAATTAACTAATTCTGTAGGTTACCATTATCCGTTCAGGAACACATTTAAGTATAATTCTAAAAGGAATTATTCTCCATTCTGTCTGCTTACCTGTGGATTGTGACAAAGTAAGAAATCAGTGTAGTGTATCAACAATTCATGAATGTAGAGGAAAAGAAAAAATGAAAATCAGACAAAAGTGAAGTACAAGAGGAACAACTTATATCTCACACTTAACACTGAGTAACATCATTTGTGTTAATAAAGATGCCCTATCAGATTATCATTGCTTAGGTTTTGTATTCATCTTTACAGTAACAGAGAAACTTCTTGCAATCTCTAAGATAATAGCTGATAAGTATTTAACATATTCTGTTATCTCACAGGAAAATTGGAGAGTCAGAGTTTCTCAAAGTAACCCAGCCTGCCCTCAAACTCAGTGATCTCCCTACCCCAGGCTAATGAGACTGGGATTACCAGCATGAGCCATAATGTCCATCTTATTTGTCAAAAATTTGATCAAAGGGTTTCTAATGAATCATGCACACTATAACAAGTAACTGTTAGCTTAGGTAATTCACTAGCAGGTGACTCTAATCCTCTGTGATAACCTGAAAATTTAAGTGAGAGGTGCATTAGTAATATAGATGTATTTCAAAATTTAGCCAGCCCTGTAAACATACATACAAGTAACATTATGTAAATTGAGGTTATATTTAGAAATATATATGTATTTATTATGCATGAAATAGCATTTAATGAAATAAGAGGCCACAGATTTTAAGGAGAGTGGGGTGGTGTATATGGGAGGGTTTAGAAGAAGGAAAGGCAGGGAGAAATGTTGTAATTATATTATAATCTCAAAAATTTTAAAAATAGTAGAAAAAAATTTGAGTGACCACTGCACATGAATTCTAACAAGAGGTATGGTGCATTCCTCCTGCTTTCAACATATATTTTTCAAGAATTAAAGGAATAAGACATCCCTTTTCCTCAGAATCATGTCTACATATTGATTATGGTGGAAAAGAATTTTAGGGCATCTTGAAAACAAATCTTCATTGCAATTTTTTTTTAAAAACTAAAACAGGAGTTTAAATTTCCTTTGAAACAGTCATTCTAAAAACAAAAATGAAAACAACAAAAACCGTAGCGCCTTAGCTCCTTTTACATGTGGGCAGCACTCACACTACCACCTAATGTGACAAAATGAGACCCAGGATGTCTCAGTCAGTGATCTTCCTTAAACACCACTGCTTTTCCTCTGTGGTTGCATTCTGCTCTTTCCACTCTGGTTTATTATGTATATTCAGTGAATCCACCAGTTAGCCACCCACACATTTGCCAAAGAAATGTGACAGGTATAAGTAGAAGTATTATGCAATATTGAAATAGTTGTTAATGTGAAATGATTGAATAATATAATTTATAAATTGCATGTGGACATTTAGAATATGAAAGTTTATCCTTATATCATATAAAAATAATAGTGCAAGAATATAACATAGAAAGAAACAGGAAAGCTTGGGTTCCCATATGCTGATATATAGATTTGAGGGGCTCACATCCATTGACCTAGAAATTTAATTCCAAACTATTTAATTCTACAAAATAACATGTTGGTAGTGATGACAAATGTACAGGTATATGCATTTCAATATTGTCTGGGCAAATTGAAGCAAACATACATGCAAACTAACCCAAAAAATTGAAAGCACAATATATGCTAATCAAATAAGGATAATATAATATGGTAATATGTCACTTCGTAGCCTTAAAACAGATTTCTAAATACTACCAACAATCCAATGCTTGTTTAATATGTTTAGATATCTAAACATCCACATTAAAACAAAAAACAAAAAAAAAAACCCGCTACCAGGCACTAGGACAGTAAGAATGAGCATTTGTTGTACCTCCCCATGGGAGGCCTTACCTTCTCCTAGGAGGGAATAGGGAGTGGGTTGGGAGGGGGAGACTGGAGGGGCAGGAGAAGGGAAGAGGACGATCTTGTTAAGAAAAAAAAAAAAAAGAATGAGCATTTGTGCACAGTGGTGAAGAAGATGGTATAGGAAGACAGTATTTTGGCACCACTTAATCCTTAAGAGCCTTTCAAATTGTTTACCTATTGCACCTTTACTGCTCTTACCTGAGACTCTGTACAACACCTGACACATTTATTTTCTGAGTACGAAAATTCTAACCGACTGAAAGGGACAATAATATGAATGCATGATTGTGCTGTGGCACAATATATCTACCCAAAATCAACTCAGTGATACCGGGAGACTTTATATGTAATCTAAAACACCAATAGTAATACACACACTTATTCTGCACACATAGGTTGAAAAGTATATGATGGTTACAAAATGCAGAATTCAAAAGTCGGACTGTGATTTTTTTTCATTGTATAATTTTTTACTGTGTATTATTTGAATTCTATCGATTTTTTTCCTTCAAAAATTTTAAATGTTGCCGGGCGGTGGTGACACACACCTTTAATCCCGGCACTTGGGAGGCAGAGCCAGGCGGATCTTTGTGAGTTCAAGGCCAGCCTGGTCTACGGAGCAAGATCCAGGAAAGGCGCAAAGCTACACAAAGAAACCCTGTCTCGAAAAAAAAAAAAATTAAATGCAACATAATGAAATGATTAACCACATATAGTTCTGAATACTTTATAAATAATTCCAGGGCTATAGGTGGACACGAATCCTAAATGCCATAAAAGATTTTGATGTTGGTACTTTTCAGATTCTGTTTTGTCTTTTCTGTAAATTTCTTTCTTTAAATTCAGAATACCGAAAAATGAACTAGCAGATAACCATTTACAATGTACAAAAGAGAAAATCAGACCTAGACTTGCTTGTCATAACTATTGTAGTCTTGTTAAACAAAATAAAAACAAAAAGGAAAATTCAAACCTATAAATTTAAATATTTGAAAATTAGGTTGACTAACGGAAGAAAGAAATGCATATATACTACTACTTTACAGAACTTTGTGTACTTGTGCACGAATATAAACTTGATAAATATTAAAATATGCATCCGCATTTTCTAAGAAGGGAAAAAAAGTTTAACTTCCATATGTTGTGCTGGAGTAGAATATGTGCTTGAAAACAGGGCTGGCCAGGAAGTTCCCGGTCCAGCCACAAACTCTGAAGGGGAGCACCTAGAAAGCAGGAAACTGAGACCTGCTCACACAAGCTTCTGAACTGCTGCCTGGACAGGCAAAGGCTGAGCACCTGGCTGTCTCATTGACAAATAAGAGCCAGATTAAGATTGGCCCTTGCCAGATGCTGTCTGTGCTGCCAACACGTGACTTTCCCACCATGCCCTGCTACTGAACCGGACAGTGTCCCTGGGTAGGTCTCAGGAGGGTGGCCAGCCTGATGCACTGGTACTGAGCAGTCCCTCAGGGGCCACCGAGGAGGTCAGAAGTTCCCGGAGTTCCGGAGGGTCCTCCACCCTGCCCCTGAGTTCACCCACAGTCAACTGAGAACCACCTGTGGAGCACAAAGCACAAAGTTCTCCTCATTAAAGAAACACTAGTTTATACATTTCAGACGCTTTTTAACAGATAGTTCCTGAATTTGTTGAAATTGAAATGTTTAAGAGAATAGACTACAATGTCCCAAAACAAGAATTTTTATGAAGATTTGGAATCAACAAAACGACAAATCAATAATGGTAGAATGTTAATGTTAAAAGTAGGAGTTAGGTACTTACTTCCCAAATTTTAAGTGATTTTGTTTGTTTGTTTTTTATGCTTAACCATTACTGAAAGTTTAATAGAAAAATTATAAATACTTCTCATTTCATGTGCCCAGCTTTCCTAGCAAAAATTTAAAATTGCTATTTTTCACTTAAAACATATAACATGTTAGTTCCCATTTAATTATACCTTTTAATATAGAATTCATATCATGATGGCCTTCTGGGGTCTTACCAGTTTTATTAGTAGCTTACAGGAGGTACGAAATTTACAATAATACTTATGTCTCCATATTCTGCAAGACTGAAAATAATTAAGTATGTACCAGTCCATGGATTAAATTAAATGGTGTTTATATTTAGGATTACAAAATACAGAAATCATACATGTATGTGTATAGTTGAATATTTGTAAAGTAAAATAAGAAAATGGTAAAAATGGCAATGTCTCACATGTTGCAGGTTACTCCCAGTCCTACCTAATGTTCACTGAATTAATTTCCTACAAAATCAACAACCTGTACTAATAAAAGTTCATATTTAATAATGTAGAAATGTGGGCATTTTCAACTATTTGTAAAATAATATGAACTTTCTACCTTTTATCATATATGTAAATAATTACATATATAATGAATACTAGATGTTTTAAGTGAAAGATAACATTTCTATATTCTTGATAGTTAAGTTAGTCACATGAAATCAGAAGTTTTTACAATTTTTCTATTAATCTATTGGTAAAGGTTAAGCATGAGAGAGTAAAACTAAAAATGGTTACTATCTTGATATTATTTAGTACCTGTGTAGTATGATATACGAGTAGGATACATAATTATCTAACACAAATAAAAGTTCATAATTTTTAAAATATTAAAGACAATTTTCTAAAGAGAAAAATAAATTAGAAGAATTTACAATGTACAAAAATAAAACCAGACCTAGACTTGCTTTTCATAACTAATGTAGTCTTGTTAAATAAAACAAAAAGAAACAAATAGTGAAAATTCAAACCTATAAGTTTAAATACTTATAAATTGTGTTGACAAACAAAAGAAAAAATGCACAGATACCACTACTTTACACAACTTTATATACTTGTGCACGAGTATAAACTTAATAAATATTAAAACACACCTCCGAATTTTCTAGGAGGAAAAAGAAGTTTAACTTCCATATGTTGTGTGGGAGCAAAATCTGTGCTTGAATGCAGGGCATTTAAGAACACTAAAATAAATAGATTACACTAGCTGTGTTAGCTCATCCAAGGAGAGTTGCTAATATTGAAGCATGAACACTGCACATTTAATGTCATCATTTATTGTAGAATCAATATGATGGTCTTCTGGGGGCTTAAGAATTTTATTACTAGTGAAGTACGAAATTTACAATAATACCTTTGACAGTATTTTCTGTAAAACAGAAAACAATAAATCAAGTATGTATTGATAGTCCATAGATAAATTAAGAGGCATTTATATTTAGTAACATAAAGTATAAAAGTGATGCATGTCTATTCAATGATAAAAAATACAGTGAGGTTCTTCATACTAAACACTGGGAAAAATGAATATTACATATAGCTAATTTCATATATTAGCTATAGAACTTTTCATGACAGTTGTGAAGAAATACGTAGATTTGATTTAGTGCAATTGAAAATGTTATTTGTCTTAGTTAGGGTTTCTATTACTGTTATAAAATACCAAAACAATTTAAGGAGGAAAAAGGTTTGTTTGGCTTACATATCCTTAGTGATAATCCACTGAATGAAGCCAAGGAAGACTGAGGAAATCGGGGCAGGAACCTGGAAGCAGGAACTGAAGCCTGGAGGGATATTGCATGCTGGCTTGCTTTCCACAGCTTGCTCAGCCTACTTCGTTATACCACCTAGGGCCACCAGCTACCTGGATCCACCACACCAATCATAAATCAAGAAAATGCTCCATAGACTTGCCTACAGGAAAATCTGCTGAACAAAATTCCTCAATTGAGATTCCCTCTTCCCAGATATGTCTAGTTTTGTGTGAAGTCAACAAAAAGCAACCACAACATTATTTAAAGGTGATGTATAATGACATTTGTATCTTTATCAACGTTCAAATCTCTGTCTTCACATTGGTAGAAATCACCATATTCATACAGATGGAAATACAAAGTTCAGTACATTGTTAAGGTCTTGAAAATTTTGAACATGTTCATTTTAAAAGGCAGTGTGCAAATAAATAGAAAAGGGGTGTTATATGCCATCCTTTTAACTATTGCCTTGTTTCTGGTTTATTATTATTTGTTCCCTGGCCTCTGCTTGGCTGTTATTTGTTGTTTTGTAGCCAGGATTTCCATATGTACCCAGGATGATGCTGAACTCAAAATCCAAATGCCTGAGCCCTTTAAGTCATGTGTATATATTTGTACCGTCATGTTTACCAAAAAAAAGGTATTTTAAATCTGTTCCTCATTAAGTCCATCAGCACTAATTTTTTGGGCTGTTTCCAGAATCTGATTTCTGTTTGCAATGCCTCTAGGTACTGGGGATCTGGGTTCCCAGCCCTCGGTTTTAGCTTATCCATGTACTTCCGTTTTTGAATGCCAGGTGGCGATGTTGAATAATTTTATGATAGTTCCCTACACTTTTTAATAGATACTTAACAACCAAATGAAATGGATTTTAACCAAAAAGAGTTGTCAGGGCCATCAAACCTCTTTCAAGAATAGGAGATTAGCATAAATTCTCCAGGTAGAATTTAAGGGCTTTATAAACTGGAGATGCAGTGAATTCACAAATAACCGCAAATACGTCCTAATGAGGGACATTTTGCAAAAGACTCAGACCTTCAAAGGCAACGTGAAAAACAATGAAATGGACACTTCAGCGGATCCCAAGGGGACATGATGAGTAAATGTGATATGCTGAATAGGATCCTGGAACATTGCTGTTTGTTTTTTAAAACGTTTGTTTTTAAATTGATACTGATAACAGCATTCTAACTGTGTGAATAAAATGAGAATTGTGTGCCATAAAACAACTTGTCATTATCATGAACTAATATGACTGGCTAATTCCAGCTATGGCAGTTGTAATGTTTTCATGAAATAAAAGGCTGCTTCAAGTACTTAGAATGCTATGAAGTCTTTCTACAACGTAACACATTCTTAAGTTTTCAGTAAACAGGAGAAATTAACAAGGATTTTTGTTCGTTTTTTTTTTGTTTTTTTTTGTTTTGTTTTTGTTTTGTTTTGTTTTGTTTTGTTTTGTTTTGTTTTTTTTACAAATTTCCCTCTGGTTTCAACAACACAGTTATTAAAGCTGAAGAATTCTGGACAGAACAGGAGTCTGGCATTTCTCTTAAAGCCATAAAAATACACTAGAGATTATCACATGCCCTGTGATTATTTTTCACATAACTTCAAGTATTCAGAATGCTTTTGAAGTAGTGTTGGGAGAGAAGTCCTGTTCAATGCAAGGAAGAGAAACAGAGTCTTTGATGCCACATATTTCCCAAACTGCTCTCCCTCGCCCCCTCTCTCTGAATGTCTGTCTCTCTGCCTCTGTCTCTGTCTCTCTCTCCCCTCTTTCTTTCTGTCTCTCTCTCTCTTTCTCTCTCTCTCTCTCTCTCTCTCTCTCTCTCTCTCTCTCTCTCTCTCTTTCTCTCAGTAGGAAAGAAGCAACCATGTCAATGGCTTTGAGATGGCATAAACTGAAAACACAGAGAAAATGCATTAGAAAACAGGAGAAAGTGAGCAAACTTAGTGACCGAAGGTTGGAAAACAGAGAACTGAAAAATATCACTGTTAAAGAATTGAAGGACCTACTTATGAATTTTTTTGGACCACAGCAAAATGGCTTACAAGTAAAATGCTGAGTTGGTAGCCTTTTGTTGTTATCATAAAATACAACAAAAGGTACAGATGAGCTTAAGAATAAATTGCTCAATCCATAAACTAAGTTTTTAAAGAATCATAGAGGAAACAAAATGTAGGGAAGAACTATTTTTCATGTACAAGCTAAAGAAAACCCAGAAATTTGTAATAAAACCTCAATGGTTCTACCATGCCTTGTAATGAGGAAAACAACTCATATACTAAGGCTTTAAATATCATCAGCATGTGAATAATTTACACGTTCATGATTTTTTTTCCCGGAGCTAAGGACCGAACCCAGGGCCGTGAGCTTGCTAGGCAAGCACTCTACCACTAAATCCCCAACCTATGTTCATGATTTTTGCCTCCAGCCCAGACTGCAAGTTGTGCATGCATATAAAATACAGTTAACTTGAAATCTGTTTGAATTTTTACCAATTTATTCTTCACATTAAAAATCAGAACTTGAACTTGCTTTTTTTTTTTTTCTTCCCACCATTACACTCCTGCTTTGAGTTCTCAAGTATGGGAAAAGTCTTCTAACTATCTCTCCCAGTGACTTTGAAGTTGTTTATTGGCTGTGAGTGTTCTAACTCACCCTGTGTGTGTCACATTATCACATAGCTTCCATTCCATAGTAATCCACAGTCCTCCCAACACAGGAACCCATCAAAATCTCTGTGAACACTGGGATGTATGGACAGAAATCCAGTAGATAGGCTGTGGGAAAATGTGTGGCTCTGTTTTTCTAATGACCTCTAAGCTAAATGACCGCGCGTCGGGGGTCTGGGGGAATCGAATGATCAGCAGCTCAGGAAAGAGTGGAC
>CABHPQ010134884.1:0-16330 GCA_902168405.1 Peromyscus aztecus
CACTGAGGTTCTCATCCCTTCATGTTCTCAAGCTGGCAAATCTTTGCTCATCCTTCCTAATCAGCCAGCTCCCATGCTGTCCTTGGCATGTATGTGACATGATACTTGTTTTCTGGTCAGCACCCCAGAAACAAGTCTGCAGTCCCAACGCCAGGGAGCTGGTGGAGAGAAGGGTAGTTTCGCCGTTGTCCAGTACCACCCGATGGCGCATCAGGCTGCAGCTGGGAAGCCTGGGGCCCTTGCCCCTCCTATGTGGCCCACCTCCCTACAGTTTCTTTCCTCATGACCATGGGGAGGCTTTGGCTACTGTACAAGGACAGTGGGGCCCTCCTGGACTGACCACATCATGGAAGAAATCACCACCATGATACTTGTGCTACGAGTATGTGCTGCTGCCCGACCCAGAAAGGAAAGGGAGGGGAGAGGCCCAGGGAAGCAGGTGAGGCGGTCCTCTTCCCAGAGCTGCCTTTCTAGGACTGTGGCAGCCCGGTAGTCCTTCCTCCCGTGGGTCCTGAAACCTTACACCACTGCCCTAATCATGGCTGAAGGGGCCAGTGCCCAAGAGAGCAATCTGTTGCACCTCCCACATCCCTCCAAGACCCAGGCAGCTCTGCCCACACTGGGAGTGCCAGTGCTTCTTCCTTTCCATGACTCTGAACCCCTGGTTTCAGCAAGACAGTATTGCTAGTCCTGGGCTGCCTGGATGCTGGGCTGTTCTGAGTCAGAATCCCGCGGACACGGCAGAGAACTGGGCAGCTGCAGCATGGAGCCCAGCTCGAGGGCTTCTCGGAGGAAGAAGGGACACTTACCTTTTATTGAGCACCATGTTCCCAAGCTTCAGGTCTCTGTGCACGATGTTTTTCTGAAAAGCAATGAGTGGATGGTTTGCACCAGAAAGTGAGAAGTGGGATGGGGTCCACTTTGAAAGATGGAGGGTCATCAGGGTCTGGGAAGGCAAGAACCCCCTAAGATCTGTCTCTTAGGCCTCATCAAGCATTCATCTCAAGTGGGTAAGAAGTGGCCTAGCAGTCTCCTCGGCTACTTCTCACCCCAGAGCAGCAGCTTATAGGAAAAGCCTCCTCCTCCTCCTCTATCAATCAACCATCTCACGGAGACAACAAGCTGCAGCCTGGAGGTGGGGGGTAAAGAGCCGGTGCTTCCCTTCTGCAACTGAGTACTCCAGGCTTGGCCCACAGAGCCCAGGAGGAGGCTCAAGCATTTCTGTCCTCTACCTCGGGGTACCTGACACCAGTCTTCCCAAAGCTCAGTTGGCCTGTGTAACTGTCTCTTACCTCCCCTGAGCTGGGAGGCTCTAATATAGCTTCTTGACTGACTGGGGATGACTGCATGGGCTCTGCTGGGCTGCCTCACCCGGGGCAGCAGGTAGTCTTCCCTCTGGGCACCCCGGCTGCACACCTGGGGAGGTCAGAACCAAGCAGCTCTCTGCTAAGCTGAAGCTGAGAAGGATGCTGTTACTGCGGCACGTGGGGTCCTGGGCCTCACCTGGTGCAGGGCTTCCACCACGCGCACCACATCATAGAAAATGACCACAGTCTCCCGTTCACTGAGCCTCTTCTCCTTGATGACATAGTGCTGTAGGTTGATCAGGTCGGCGGTCTTGTCGCTGAAGTCGTGTGCACAGAGGCAGTCCAGGACAAGGCAGATGCGTTTCTTCATCTTCTTCACCATCCGGCCAGACTCTGTGTCCTCGACCGCTTCACAGGTGCGGTCCTGGGAGGCAAGGAGAGACAGACCAAAGCCAGGGGGTTAAGGCCCTCCTTTTGAGGTCCAGAGGGAAGTGGCTGAATTCTGCTGCCCTGGGTGAGGCACACCCAGGTGGCTTTTCAACCACTGAAACAAACCGGCAGGAGCCAATGAGTGGAAGACAGACCCACACAGCCTGACGGGGTAGTGTTCAGCTTCCTGCAGGTCAAGCGACATGCCCAGCATGCTTAAATTCAGCATCTGAGATGAAGGCTTCATCACAGGGCAAGGGCTAGGGCCAGCACTGGGCATTTCACGTTGACTGGCTCTCTCAGCCCAGTGCTGGGGCAGTGACATTGGCCCCTCGTGCTGCACTCCCAAATTCCAGCTGTCACCAAAGTCACTCTCATCCACCTCCAAGACTGCAGATGTTTCTGTTTAGTTTTCTCACTATGTAGTAGTGACTGGCCTGGTACTTCATATGTAGACCAGGCTGGCCTCGAACTCACAGAGACCTGTCTGCTGGGATTAAAGTCATGTGCCACCACTCCAGGTACAAGACTGCAGAAGTTTAAGAGTGGTCACTCCTGGAAAGCTTCTGGGGTTACACAGTGTTCCGTGTGTGACGGCTGATTCTGGTTGTCAACTGCATCTGTGACTGCATCTGTAATCAACTAGCTGCCAAGTGATGCACTTGTGAGGGATCTTCTTAATCTGATTATTTGAAGAAGGAAGATCAACCTTAAATATGTGTGCCGCATTCTCTGGGGATGGCCCATGTAAAAGGACAAGGAAGAAGGAAACTGAGGGCCAGGAGCATGCCTTTAATCCCAGCACTCAGGAGGCAGAAGCAAACAGATCTCTATGAGTTCAAGGCCAGTCTAGTCTGCATTTCCAGTTCTAGGTCGGTAAGACGTGATGAGATCTTGTCTCAAAAAACTGAAAAAAGAGGGGGACCCTGCTTTTGCCTGCTTACCCTCACTCCCTGGCAAGTCCATCTACCCTACTACTACAGCACTCCATCACCAGTATTAGAACTAACTTTGGGCTTCCAGACCGAAGCGCAGCCCTCTCTTCAGGCCTTCAGCACCAGACTGGGACTGCTCAGGTACCCAGCCTTGTGGACGGAACTACCAGAGTCTCCGCTTTCCTGTCCTCAGGCAGCCACTGTTGGATTACCTGGATCCACAGCCTGGGAGCCAGTCAATCAATTCCCCTTATGTTCTGTTCCTTTACAGAACCCTGACTGTCTCAGATAATGCCATGAAGCTCTCTTCATGGCTACAGGGGCAAGGGATACAGTGCTGGCCTCAGAGCTCCATCTCAGGAGTCTAGTTCCTCACTCATAACGGGGAGCTAGCAATCCCTCCCTCCCTCCCTGAGGCCAAGGATAAGTAAGCCAACCAAAGAAAGCCTGCTGCAGCCAGGCTCAGCTGCCGACACAGGGCCCACAGCCCCAGTCACCCTCCCTCTCCTTACTGCAAGGGACCCCAAGTGTGACAAAAACAGTGCAACATGTATGCTGGGGTCCTGCAGGCCAGAGAAGGCCTGCTCACTGCCAGCCGATAGCCAAAGCCCTCTGGGGAATAGACCAAAGAGCAGATTTCTCCTAAAAGCAGGGTCAGAGCTGGGCTTTGCTTGCTGCAGGGTCTGGGCCCAGTGTTCAACACACAGATAACCGCTCAAGGTCACCTCTGTTCTGTCATACAAACGAAGGCCAAGCATACGAAGATACCAAAATTGCATACAAAGATACCAGAATCAAGATACTAAAATCGACTTCATTTCCGTTTAAGGAAAATGCTCCAGTTTCTGGAGTTGCCTCTAATGGCAAGTCTAAGGATAAGAGCTTGACAGGTGTGGACGTGGGTGGGGATTTTACTGTTATCCCCGGGCTGGGAAGCTACAGTTCACCCTCATTAGCATGTTCCACTTGTTTTGTGTCAGGGAGCAAACTGACAGGGAACAATGGTGATGATGAACAGGTGTCACAGTGGCCAGGACTACCAGCCTTTGGGCAGGTGCAGCCATGATTCTCCCCATTCTTTAGAACATGGGTCTGGGGCTCAGAGACCTGAAATGCCTGGGCAGGCAAAAGGACTGTGGTATAGTCACACTGTGAGAGCTGACCACAGGTGACCCCGACTCTTGCTCTGTCTTCCAGTCCAGTCTGCCAATCTAGACAACACAGCTGGAAATGGCATGGAGACATTGAATGACTTCCTTTTTTTCCCTCAGAAAAGCAGCTCCTCCAAGCAAGCCTGGCCGCTGTAAGTTGTCATTTGTGACAAATCCTGGCAGGCTGAAGTCACACTAGGAGTACTGGAGCAGCCAGCATGGCCCTAGCCTGATTCCAAATCCCCTGCTCAGGTCCTGGCAGCCAGTAGGGAAGGAATACAGGGCGTCACACAGAGTAGATGTGGCTCTAACAGATGCCAGGCATGGCAAGGAGCGTGGGCCACTCACCTGGAAGAGGCCGTGGTGATGGACCACCCCGTCCTGTGTGTGCAGCAGGGAGAGCAGCGAGTACTCGGTGTGCAGCAGCATCTTGCCCTGCCTTTCCTCCTGGCTCTCTATTCCTTGCTCTCCTCTCTCCTCGAGGGTGAGGATCTTTCGGGAAGCACAAAAAGAAAAAGAGCAAATGCTTTCCTCCCCCAGAACGGCTAGACGGGAAGCAGGTTCACGTCTGCCGTGTGATGCCTGCGCCTGACCGCAACCACACGCAGGCATGCACGGCTGGCAGCTGCTTTCCTTGACAGCCTGCAATTCATGCAGAGCTCTTTAATCAGGAGCCGAGTGAGACTGTGAACCTGATGGCTTGTTGGGAAGAAATGGGGCTACTTCTGCTCCCGGGTGATGCAGGGGTGAAGGCAAAGAGGAGACAGCGGCTGGGGCAGCCCAGTTCTGCTGGGGCAGCCCGGTTCTGAGGGTCCCGGCCTGTGCTTGCTTACCTTCAACTGATAGAAGTCATCTGTGCCATCTTTCCTCGCCAAACACTGAACAATGCTCGGTACCGGTGAGTTGCCCAGACGGGGACCTACGGCACATACAGCCTTGAGCTTACTTTCCAGAACATCACCACAAGCCTTCTCACTAGATGTTCTCTTTATACCTACTGTGTGTCCTCCTCCCCCTAAAGTCTTTTGGTGGAGAGTTCTACGTCTTACAAAGCGGAGAGGACCTGTGTGTACCTGCCTGATATATACCTGGCTTTGGTGGAGA
Organism: Peromyscus aztecus; assembly: GCA_902168405.1. Taxonomy (NCBI): domain Eukaryota; kingdom Metazoa; phylum Chordata; class Mammalia; order Rodentia; family Cricetidae; genus Peromyscus; species Peromyscus aztecus. Next base: position 4,927 of record CABHPQ010134884.1, read on the forward strand.
GTTCTACATCTTACAAAGTGGAGAGGACGTGTGTTCATCTGCCTGATATCTAGCTGGCTTTTGCTGACACATTCCTCCCAAAGGCTTTCCAGTGTCTAGTGTGGTACACGCCTATAACCCTAGCACTCAAGAAGCTCTTGCAGGAAGATGGCCAGCTTGAGGCCAGCCTGGGCTAGACAATAAGGCCTTTCCTGGCGTCCCTATCCACAGATCTTCTTCCCATCTTGTTCATCTCCTTCGAGTACTCAGCTGAAGTCTTTTTTCCCAAAAAACATGTTAAATTCTGTGAGGGCAGAAGTGATCCATCTCCATCACTATTTACCTCTACACCCTACAAACAGCACAGGGCCATTTGCTGGTAGCAGGCGCCGTTAGGAGCTATTTGCTGGGTATCTGAAGTTGGAACTGGGCTGTGCCTGTAAGTCCCAAAGGCTGTCCTAAAGCAAAGTGCCACCAAGCCCCTGGTGCCAGAGCCCACACTACCTGCAGCCCTAGCCAGCAGCAACCTTGACTGGCTGGACCTCAGACACCACACAGGATGCCCTGCTGCTCCTCAGCCTGCTGAAAACATTCAATTTCAAAGGATTTCCACAGTATTCTATAAGAAGTTCCGGGCCAGGCATAGTGGCACTGGCCTTTAATTCCAGCACGTGGGAGGTAGAGGCAGAGGCAGGCAGAGCTCTGTGGGTCCAAGACCAGCTTGGTCTCATAGAGACAGATCCTGTCTCAAAACACCCCTCCCTAAAACTAAATAAATGTAAGAAGTTCATGGAAATTCTATCAAAAAACACTGAAATCAATCATATCATTCAAGAAAGTCAAATAGTGCCTTAGATGGTGGGTCAAGGGTTCTAATGTAGCTATGTGCTTTTGTGAGCTTGTTGAGACTCTGGAATTCTTATCTCGGGAGTGGGAGGTAAGAGCCTGCCTGGCTCTTGATCTAAAGCTGGCGTGGTGACAGAAACTGACCACCTCAGCCCTGGGTTTTCCACTGACAGATCAGGGTCCTTGCTGGGCACATTACTCTGCCCTCCATAGGTCAGAATGAGAAGAGCCCTTGGGCCCTGGCCACCCCCACTCCCCCAGGGTCAGCCACTTACCCAGGACGAACGGCCCTGCTCTCTTGGCATTATTTCCAGCAATGCCACTCCCTAGAGCCTTGGCCTTGGCTGACGTTTCCCCAGCTCCCCTGTCTGATGCTCTCCGCTTCATTCTCAGTTCTGGACAAGACAGAAAAGATCCTTCTGTTGAGTAAACCAACAACTTCCCTTATATGAGCCCAGCCAGGCAGTCTAACCCGAGGATACATCACACAGCTGCCGCCACCACCTTCTCCCCGCCAGGAGGAGCACTAAGGTTCCTGAGGACAAAAGAACCACAGCTCCTTTACTTGAGAGTCATTTCACACCAATGGCAGATGTCCTTGAAGGCAGCAGCCACATACCATAGAGGGAGTGAGGGTGGGCACATCTGCTGTAAGGGGTCAGAGGGATCCCGAGAGGAGGACAGGACTGTGTGGGTGCTGAAGACAAACCTCTATAAAGACAACCTAGGCAACCAAGCCCCAGCCCTGAGCAGCTCTTCTCAAAGTGCCCCCCATCTCCAATGCTCACAGCTCAAAGACCTGTGGTACCGCCCCCACCCAGGTTATCTCCAAGGAGCGATGGGCTGGGGGACCCTGAGAAATGGCCCCTTATACATGATGCTTAGTACTTCTTGCCCACAAAGTTTGAGGAGTACTGGCCTAAAGTTTGATATGTAGTCAAGAATGACCTTGAATTTCTTTTACTTTTAATTTATAATGAACTATCCATTATGATCACTTGAAAGTATTAGATGCAAGATAAACTTTTTTTTTAAATGAATACTAACTTCTTTTTTTTTTTTTTTTTTTTTCAATACAGGGTTTCTGTGTAGCCCTGGCTGTCCTGGAACTCACCCTGTAGACTAGCCTGGCCTCAAACTCAGAGATCTGCCACCTCTGCCTCCCAAGTGCTAAAATTAAAGGTATGCACCACCACTGCCCAGCATAATGAATACTAACTTAGAATTTGTGTGGGTATTTTGCCTGCACGTATGTCTGTGGCAGCACATGTGAGTCTGGTGCCTGTGGAGGCCAGCAGGGGGCACTGGATCCCGGGAACTAAGTTAAGACAGTTGTGGGCTGCCATATGGGTGGTGAAAATTGAACCCAGGTCCTCTATAAGAGCAGCAAGTGCTCTCAACTGCTGAGCTATCTCTCTAACTCCAAGATACTATCTTTAAAAAAAAAAAAAAAACCAGAAAAAAGAAAGGAAGGAAGAAAGAAAGGAAGGAAGGAAGGATAGATGAATTGGGGATAGTGAGAAATGAGGGAGGGTTACTGTCCCTGCCAGTCAGCGGGGTTGTAGCTTTCCTGATAACCCATCCTCTTTAGGGCTTCAATACAAGGCAAATACAGGGCGCTAGGTTCTGCAAGACATTAACCTCATGACGCAGATAACAGAAACATAGGTTCTTGTTCTCCAAGTCAAACCCCTTGGGGAGACAGAGCCCAGGTGGAAGGGGAAGGCAGAGGTCACAGAGTGCCCCAGTGCAGGCTAAAGTTAATAGGGGTGAGCTGAGAAAGCAGTATAAACAGTCCTAGGAGAGGGTCTCATGAAAGTAAACGTGCAGAGGCCATAAGCAACAAGTTCCCAAGAGTCTATGCTGCTGAGAGTCAGATATGGGGCAGGGAGTGGGGAAGGAAGCCGTGTGAGTACTAGTGGCATTTCAGAGTGTAGCCTTGGCCATCCATTCCCCACAGGGCTGAGAGAGAGAATACCAAACTTCTCTTAGAATTTCTTTTTCCATACAGAAGGAATTGGCATTCCCTGCACCAACACTGAAAAACAGGCCAACATGAAAACTAAGGACGCTAACCTCACCACCTGGATGCCTACTCTCCGGACAGCCTCTGTATCTCCTGAGTCTTCACTGTCATACAAAGTAGTAGAAATCACTGTAAAAATATGGACCACACTCTGATGCCATTTTGCAGTTTCCTTTCTCCCTATTTTAGGTAGAATTGAATAGTTTGTGAAAGATTTAATAATATCTCATTAAAGCTGTTTAAAAAAAAAAGTCTAGGCTTGGTGCATGTCTTTAATCCCAGCACTTAGAAGGCAGAGCAGACAGGTACCTGTGAGCTCAAGGCCAGCCTGGTCTATATATAGAGTTCCAGGACAGCCAGGGCTACACAGAAACGACTGTCTCAAAATAAAACAAAACAGAGCACTTGCCTAGAGTGTCCAAGGCCTTGGGTTCCATCTTCATTATAGCAAAAAATAGAATAGATTTGTACATGATAAAAGCACCCTGACAATCTTCTCCAGTGGCATTGTGTGAGATATGGTTTACCTCCTACTCTATGGACATCCACTTCCTTCATTTTCCTCTTTACACATATGCCCGTATATTTTAGCTCTTTTTTCTTTTCTTTAAAGTTTAAACCCCAAGGCAGACCAACTGTAAATGTCAGCAGCTGGAAGAGGAGGGAATTAGCAGAGGGAAGGACCACTGCCATGATATTTCAGCACATGGAGGTCAGCCACACTGCCAGCAGCCACCTGGTGGGGAGCGAGGGGACTGGGAGAGAAGGACAAAGGAGCCCAAAGTCCTAGACAAAGCAAATGTAGGTTCTGGCCAGCACAGAAAGAAAGAGACAAAGAAATAATTATTCCTTTCCGAGTCAGGGCTCAGAAAGGTGGACAGACCCAGAAGACCTCAAGGCTCCTAGGGACTGACTGGTCTTGGCACTCTGTTTGTTCCCTCTCAGGTGAATGCCAAGAGGCAAGACTGCGGAACTGTGGGGTCAAACGGGGTAAAGAACTTTATTTTTTATTATTTTCATTAATTTTTTTTCAGACAGTCTCACCGTAGCTCAATGGTTCTCAATCTTCCTAATGCTGTGACCTTTTGATGATTACGTTGTGGTGACCCAATCATAAAATTATTTTCATTGGGGGCAAGAGATGGCTCAGTGGTTAAGAGCACTGACTGCTCTTCCAGAGGACTTGGGTTCAATTCCCCGCACCCACATGGCAGCTAACAACTATCTATAACTCCAAGAGCTGACACCCTCACACAGACATGCATGGAGACAAAAACACCGTTGCACCAAAAAAAAAAAAGTAAAAAAAAAATTATTTTCGTTGCTACCTTACAACTGTAATTTTTTAATTATGAATTATAATGTAAAATCTGCGTTTTCCTGTGGTCTTAAGCCACCCCCATGAAAGGGTCATTCAATCCCCAAAGGGGTTGTGACCCATAGGTTGAAAACCACTGTGTCTAGCCCATGGTGACTAAGAGTTCACTATATAGTCCAAGCTGGCTTCAAACTTGTGGTGATCCTTTCTCAGGTCCCCAAGTGTTTAGCTTATAGATGTGAGCCATAGTGCCTGGCAGGGTGAACGTTTTTGTTTTTTGTTTTTTTTCTTCAAAGTGTTTGACACATAGTGGCAAGCTGTTCCCAGGAAGGCTAAGGCAATTGACAGTCCCCATCAGCCAGCCATGTTGGGGAGGGGAACCACAGGTTCTGTATCTGCAGCAAGACTGTCTCCTTACTCTTGCAAATGACCCATTTCATGAGTAATAGACGGGATATTATTTTTTTTTAATTTATTTTTGCTTGGTGGTGGTGGTAGTAGTGGCTCATGCCTTTAATCCCAGTACTTGGGAGGCAAGACAGGCAGATCTCTGTGAGTTCAAGGCCAGCCTGGTCTACGGAGTGAGTTCCAGGATAGCCAGGACTGTTTCACAGAGAAACCCTGTCTCGAAGAAAAATTTTATTTTTATTTTATGTGCATAAGTTCTTTGCCTGCATGTATGTCCATGTGAGGGTGCCATGTTTCCTAGAACTGGAGTTACAGACAACTGTGAGTCGCCATGTGGGTGCTGGGTCCTCTGGAAGAGCAGTCAGTGCTCTTAACTGCTGAGCCATCTCTCCAGCCCCGATACTATTATTTTAAAGTCATAATTCTTTTTCTTTTCTGGTTTTTTTTTGTTTTTGAGACAGGGTTTCTCTGTGTAGCCCTGGCTGTCCTTGAACTCACAGACATCCACCTGCCTCTGCCTCCCAGTTACTGGGACTAAAGGCGTGTGCCACCACCTGGCAAGTCATAATTCTTTATGTCTGAGGTTGAGCTTGTTCTACATGCTTACTGGTTATATTTGGCATTGTGGGAATACTTTCTCCCTCCATCACATGAGTCTCGGGGACTGAACTCAGCGGACCCCTGTCCTCTATTTTTTATTTCCAGGTGTATGGAAGTGTCACTATTTAAACTGCTATCCAGTAAAATATCTGTCTGTTCCTTTAGCCTTTGCTGGTATCCTGGAAAGCTTCCTCATGCTGAGGGTCACAAGTCCTATCACTTCCGGGCTTCTCCTAACATCCACAGTCCCCAGATGGAGTGGGAGCCTTGGACAGATTTGGCTATGAACTCTACCAAAGAAGTTCATGCTGGAAGCAGTCACAAAAGCAGAGAGGAGTGAAACAGCTTTAGAGACACCCTGAGAAGCCAGATGCCAGTGTGTGCCAGCGTCCCTGCTCTTTGCCTGGCTAACTCCTTGGCATCCCCAGTGTGCATAAAACTTCCTCAGAGAAGCCAAGTTTGACAGCCCATTGCCTATGGCTCTCTCTCGGCCGGCCTCACACTCACGGCACTTCCCGAATTTGGTAATAATGTATTTGTTTTAATGACTGTCACCACCACTAGAAAAAGAATCTCATATACACATATGAACCACTGCTCCTTGGCAATGAGGTAGATGCCTTCCCTCCAGTTGGTGACGGTTCCTGCCAGAGCCAGCAGCCTCTGGTAGTAGTTGGTATCACTACACGCCGATCCTGTCCTCCTCTTGGGTGCTGGGCCTCCTCTTTCTTCCACAGTGCCCCAGAGAGCACCAGGGAGGCACATCACATCTGTGTAGATGCTGCTTCTTTGCCTACACACAGTCTAGACGCCAGTTTGCTGGGAACAGCTGTGGCCCAGACAATGAGTGGGCTTCGCCTGACCCCTCCTACCCCACTCAGGATTCTACTCAAGCAAATGGCATGGGAACAGCTCCAAGATGCTGGTAGACAGAAGGATGGGAGCAGATGGGCAGGGAGAGGGAAAGATGCTGGCGGGGAAGAGGTACCCAGAGCTGACTGAAGCGAAGGAAGCTTGTGAAGAGACAGGCCAGGAAAAGCGGAAGACTGGGCGGCTTTCAGACACAGACCTCCTTGCCTTACCCCTACTCCAGACTGCAGATGCACTGGGAGGCTCCGCCCTGCCCTCAAGCCATCCTGACAGGGATGCCTCCAAGTATATCTCTAAGTGGTCTACAAAAAGGCCTGTCTGAGGGATCCTGCACCTGTGGTAATGCAGTATTGGCTACTACAGTCTCAAAAGGACTTGGGCATTGCCCTGTCTTCAGCCTGGGGTGGAGGCTCCACCCCACCCCTCAGATTTCGCTTAAGGTTTCCTAGGTTGGGGTCCCAGCAGCCCAGGAACGCAACAGTCTCAGCTTTGAAGTTTGTAGAGCTTTGAAATTGTCAACTCTCCCATGTTCTATCCATGCAAGTTGGTGCCACACCCTTAGGATCTCAACAGAAAGCTCGGTGAGGTAAAACCAGGAGTTATGGGGTACCCGAGAGGCCGAGGGGAAGGCACTGAAAAAGAACTCAGCGCAGCAGTCCCACCACGTGCAAGCTGTAACGAGAACGGAGCTCTGAAAGCAGCGGCTCTGTGGGCTTCGCTGGGCGTGGGGAATGTAACACAGCCACGAGCAGGTCTGTATAGGGGAGTCTGTGCTGAAGTGTCATCTCACCTTAGAGCCACCAGGCAATGTGAGCCTTCAGCCAGAGCTGTAAGGGATACAGAAGATTCTACAGCTAAAGATGCCCAGAGCCCAGAAGTGTAGGTACACAAGGCAGGTGCAGAAGGGCTGGGTGGGGCCAGGCAGGCCAGGTACTGATAGCAGAGCATGGTTAGACTTTGTGAACACACCTCCACATTTCCAAAGGGAGACAGGCTATAAAGACAGATGGTTCTGTGCTAAGAACAGTCTCAGTGCCCCCAGCTCAGTCTGGCCTCAATTCAACATAACTAAAAGCAACTAATGCCTGGCTGTGAAGGATTCAGCCACTCGCACCCAGAAGCATCCACACACCAGTTTGTGGGCTGCACAGACTCAGGGCAGAGGGAATCCCCTGCTTCAGTAAGCCTGAGGGGCAGCTATGGGCCTGTATATGGAGAGAAAGCATTACACTCAACCTCCTCAACTTTTGTTGTTTGAGATGGGAATCTTTCCATGTTGCCCAGGCTGGCCTTGAACTCATGAGTTCAAGCAATTTCCTTGCTTCAGCCTCAGAACATCAGTCACAGACACCTCCTGGCTTGGGCCTAGGCTTCCTGAAGCAGCTACTGGGTTTCTGAGGAGTTGGGTGGCCCTGCAAACCAACACAATTAGGAAAAGAGCAGGACAGTCTTCCTGCCAAGGAAACAAACCGTGGGCCTGGGCGGTGAATTACTTACTGTGTGAACACATGTTTGTGTGTGTGCCCATGAACACAGCAGCTGGGAGCCATGTTTGCCAGCAGCTGCCAGGGCCACTAGCCTATTCCAAACAACTATGTCTATTCTGCAGGGTCACGTCAGCCAACAATTCCATATGCAAGCTGTCCCTGCCAGCAGGTCCAATCCCCACCCTCAAGTTCCTGGCTGTCAAAAAAAATAAACCTAAGTGCTCCTGAGCTGTGAACCAGCGATCCTCTAGTCTTTAACCTCTGGCATTTTCTACTGAAGGCAGGGACCTTACACCTCTACCTACGTCACCTGGTCCTTGAAGTGAGTGAGAGCAGAAAGCCAACCTGCCCTCAGCCTACATCCTATTTGCCAAGCACTGCTTAGGAGTCTTTGTGTCCAGACCCACTCCAGATTCTCCAAGGGCACTGTGGCTAGAACAACATATCTTAGTCTAAAAGGACTCGGGTTCCAGCTGACTCATGCCCTGCCTACTCCCCTGAGCCAGAGAGATCACCATATGCTGGCAACCAAAGAGTTTGGAGTAAGGCAAGTGCAGATTCAAACCCAGCACTATCACTGGTGATAAGCTCTTGGGCAAGGGTCTTTTTCTGTCTACATCTACACAGAATGCCTTCCTTACTCCCATAGCTGTCCTCCGAATTAAGTGGAATAACTCACACTAAAGGTGTTGGGATAGTATAACCATTTGATAAATTATGCTATTAGGAGCTTAACTACAGCTGGGTGTGGGTGTAGTGGCACACGCTTTTAATTCAAACAGAGGCAGGTGGATCTCTGTGAGTCTGAGGCCAGCTTGGTCTACAGAGCAAGTTCTAGGCCAGCCAGGGCTGTACAGTGAGACAAAACAAAACAAAACAAAACAAAAGCTCAACCACAGTAGCGTTGACTTTCTCCTGTCCAAGGAAAAGTGGACAGTCACCGAACTGGGAGCTAAAGAGAGCAGAAGTAGGAGGGGAGCCTGGCTTGAGGGGGTGTCGATCCTGCTGTGGCCCGACTGGTTGGTAGCTAGCCTGAGAGTAGTGCTCCCCCAAGGGGTGGAAGAGGAAGCCTGGGAAGCTGAGGTGCTGAGGGCCTGGGGCAGAGCTGGGCAGAACAGGCATGTCTGCTGGAGAAGGCTGAGCACATCTGTGTGGGGTCAAAGGACAACTGCTGTGGAGTGGAGGCAGAGACTCACATCCTCCTGTTCACGGGTCCTTCAGAGAGCAGAGGCACCTATATCCTGCAGGCTAGGACTGGCACACCACTCTACTTAGGCACAGGAAAGGGCCATCCAGAATAATGAAGTCATCTTAGGCAGTTCTGCCATCCTGTTCCAGTTTGGGTACAGTGGGGCTAGGGAAGAATACGAAAGGAAGATGCAGTACCTCTGGTCTAAGACCCTTTGGAGCAGGTCTGGGAGAAGCATGGATGCTGGGCTGTGAACCTTTCCACTGCCAGACTTCCTGTAGAGCTAGTTCTAGGTGCACACATTTCTCAAACCAATAGAGAGTCAAAAGTTCTGTGCCATTCCCTCCAACTGTCCAAAGTTGCTATCCCTGATAATGGAACCACCGTGGGCCTCCTTATATGGCACATTAAGCAAAATGTAATCCTTACTTATGCTCTTCTTTGGCAAAACTGAACCTAACTGTGACAACCTTGAGTTGTTTATGTATATATGCGTGCTCTATCTGCATGTACATCTTTACACCAGAAGAGGGCATCAGATCCCACTATAGATGGTTGTGAGCCACCATGTGGTTGCTGGGAATTGAACTCAAGACCTCTGGAAGAACAACCAGTGCTCTTAACCCCTGAGTCATCTCTCCAGCCCCGAGTTGAGGTACTTTCAACAAAATGGATCTATATGCTTCAAAAACACCAATGCCAGTTAAAGAAAAGCTGAGGCTGGACACAGAGGTGTAGAACTATAACCACAGAACTCAGGAGGCGGGGGAAGGAAGATGAACAGGTCAAGATCAGCTATTCAGGTCATTCTCAGCCACACAGCACATTCAAAGCTAGACTGGGGACTCGTGAGACCCCCTTCTCCAAGAAAAAAGAGAAGGTGGGGGGCATGCTGAGCTGGGTAGGCTGGTTCATGTCTGTAATCTCAACACTGGGATGGTCGAGGCAGAAGGACTGTTCTGAATCTGAGGCCAAATAGTGAGGTCTAGGCCAACGTGAGCTACAGAGTGAATCTTTGGTGGTGGCGCACACCTTTAATCCCAGCACTCAGGAGGCAGAAGCAGGCGGGTCTCTGAGTTTGATCTACACAGCCATATTCTAGGCTAGCCAAGTCTACACAGTGAGATCTGGTCTCAAACAAAACAGCAAGATGAAAGAAACTAAAAACACCCAGAATCACCCCTTGTATTTATGTGTAAGAAGTGATTCTGGAGAAGAAAGCCACAGAGGACCTAGCTAACTAGCAAAGAATAAAGACACTCCCCACCCTGTGTGTGTGTGTGTGTGTGTGTGTGTGTGTGTGTGTGTGAATATACAATGGTACTGTGACATTTACATTTCCTTTCTTAATTTTTTTTTAAATTTTTTACTTATATGCATGTGTGTGAGTATATACCATGTGTGGATGTTCTCAAAAGAGGGCACTGGATCCCCTAGAGCTGGAGTTACAGGCAGTTTTAAGCCCCCTGATGTGGGTGCTGGGAACGAAGCTTGGGTCCTCAGGAAGAGCAGCCAGTGCTCTTAATCACTGAGCCATCTCTCCAGCCCCAGTTCTATTTCCTGGGTTTGAAAAGCATGTGTGGGTTACATAACAGATGCACAAATGTTTAGGGATGGACAAGAGTCATGCTGCTTGCATGTACTCTTAGAGACACAGGACCAAGTCCAACCTGCTGGAAGAACTCCCAGACTCAGTCCACAGCTTAAAAGGCCTGGCTTTGGGTACATAATCCCAGTGGGAGAACCTGAAACCTCATCTTGCCAGGCAGAGTGAGCCTGGCATGAACAGATTTAGTCTTATATGGCCAGGAAAGAAGGAGAAAAACGAGGACTCTGCAATCTTCAGGTCCACCACCTGGTGGTGCCTTTCTGCAATGCATCCTTGGTAGTCTCTGCACCAAGGGCAGGGTAGTGGGCCACTGCTCTCCTTCAGGCTAATGAGAAAGCATGCAGGGACCATTTCAAAGACACGGAAGGCACTGCCTCTGCTAGCTGGGTAACGGACCGGACAGATAAGAGTTCATCAGGTTGGCATCCCCAAATATCTGCTGCAGAGGTCCTCCAAGGCTCCCAGTTTTCAGGAAGAAACCCAAACTCCCTAGTGAGGCTGCCAGACCCAGGCTACCTCCCCCACCTCACTGCTCTTATATGACGCTAAATGTAGCCCATGAGTCATGGGCGCTGTGTGTGCCATGAACGGTCTTGCCCTGCCCTTCTCTATGGCCTGCTTGTCCTCAGTCCTCACTGAAGTGTCTGTCACCTAAACAGATACTCAAAGCCATTTGCCAGGACTGGGCGATCTTCTCTACCACCCAGAGCAGCACCTGAGCACACCTCAGCACTCTCTCACTGGACCGAGACTACTGGTTTGTTTAATTCCCCCTTCCCAGGTTGTAGGCTCCCAGAGAACAAGTCCAACTCCTCTCCTTTTGCTTGAGCCCAGTCCAGTGCCTGCCAAAGGCCAAGAGAAAACAGGCCATGTATCTACAAGGCACCGAGGCTAATGTTAGGGCAGGGGATAGAGACAGCTGGATATGGAGGCACAAAGTGTGATTCACAGGTGAACCCTGCCCTCTGCCAGGCTGGGATTGGTATGGGATCAGACGGGAACTAGAACAGGGCAGACTAGGCAATGTCTACCAGGAAAACAAAATCCCACGACAAACTGGGCGCCGTGGCAC
>CABHPQ010134885.1:0-18638 GCA_902168405.1 Peromyscus aztecus
CCTTTCCCCTTACCTACCCACCCAACTTGAAGTTCTTTCTCAAAACCAAAAAAATAAATAAAAAACAATACAACAACATCATCCCCAAAAAGAAAGCAAAATAAAACTATGCTCGAGTGAAATGAAGACTAAAGTATCAAACCATAACCAAATATAAGCACACACACACAAAAATTGTGCAGTTCATTATTTGTTGGTCAGTCACTCCTAAACATAAGGCCAGTCCTGGAGTGGCTCCATGGAGAAAACTGATTTTCTTCCTCCCAGCAGGTATAAATGACTGTTCAGGTGTTAACCTTCACTTTAGTGGCTGAGTTTTCATTCATTCATTCATTCATTCATTCCAAAGAATATAACAAAATAAAATATAAGACAACAAAACTACTACTGTATCAAAGTTGGACAAGACAAACCAACAGAGGGAAAAGAGCCTAAGAAAAGGCACAAGAGTCTATGCGATTTTTCCTAGCAGCCTTAGGTATAAAAAGACTGAAATTATTAGGTCAGAGACACCTTAAGCATTCCTGTCTTAAGGTTGACCTTGCCTATGCATACGTGTAGGTTCTGCCTTGCCCACACTCAACAAGATGAAATTACACAAAAGTGGGCATATTGGGGAATTGTCTTAAAATTTTCTTGCCACAATTCACAAAAGAATTGAAGAGCCATAGGACTTCCCATGGCATGGACAGAGTGGTAAAATGGAAATAAAATCAACATATAGGCAAGAAACAGCTCAGGAACATACTTGAATTGTTGCGTGAAAGCACAAATTCCAAGTCTTAAGAGATCCATGGAGCTATTTATATAATCTGCAGGCAACAAATAAATTTCAAGTCAAAAGTGCTATTTATCATGAAGTGGCCTGACACAATCTGTTTTTCCTAAGTTTGATAGATTCCTATTTTTAAATATTTTATTAGAATTAAAAAAATCTGATATGTGTAGCCTGGCTCAACTACTCAGCAACAAGAAGCTGCTGAATTGTATTGATTTGAAGCCTAATAATTATTTTATTACCTGTAATGTTATTTCAAATAATATGTTGAACTGTGTGTTTAATGTTTTACTCATTTAATTTATATTTATTAATATTCATAAACCATTGAGAACATTCAGTTTATGGCCACAAATCTACTTAAGTCATGACATCCCTGCTGTAACATTGTGGGCAGCCATCATTCCTTGCAGAATAAAATCTAAACTAATGTAAGCACTAGAAGTCCCTCATAATCTCACCCCAGCTAACATTTTCAGCATCATCTCTACTGTAGCCTATGTTTTAGTTATTTGAGATTGTTAGCATCCCTTAAAATCACCTTGAAGTTATTTCTCCAATGGTGTAGATGTCAAGTGTGCACAAATGTTTTCTGTAATGCCATGAATCTGCAGGGTTGTGATTTGTGTTGTGATTTTTAAGTACAGAGGCAGACCTTATACAGCAGGAGGCAATATGTTAGTTGAAGTGTGAATCACAATGTACTATGGTGAAGTAATTATGGACTAAGGATCAGCATGACAGATACATGAAGAAATTGTCACATGTGTGCCCAAGGCAGTGTGAAATATAAGCTATCAATGTAAGGAACAAAATACTGAAACTTGGATGGGTGGATAGATAGATAGATAGATAGATAGATAGATAGATAGATAGATAGATAGATAGACAGACCTAAAGCTCATCTCTATATATTTGTGTTTTAACAAATTTTACAATGTGTTAAATATTAGTATAGGGTATTAATCTGCAATCACTAATTTTGGGGGAATATTCAAGATTTTTAGCCATTGGAATACCTTACTTAAATATTTAGAAATACATATCTTATTTCAAGGATTGTCAATCCCATTTAAATATTTTCTTACCCACAGCTTAGTGATTCTGATAAATCCACCTTAATTTAATAAGAAACTGATAGCACCACAGGATTATTGTGAAGATTATAAGTGATATTTCACTTTAAATTAATTATTCAATGATTTACCTAAAGAATGTCATAAGCATAAAGTATCAACATAATATATCAATCACATTAGCATTAAATATTTTCAGTTGCTTAAATAAGATAGATGATCTCTGAAAATTTTTTGAAGATATTTTTATTTTTAATTATATGCAAATATATAAATTGGGGGAGGAGTGCACATAAGTTCAGTGCCTCCAGAGGCTAGAGGAAAGAAGAGGCCATGGGATTCCTTGGAGCTGGTGTTACATACAGGTGCTTTGAGTTGCCCATGGTTGGGACTAGGAACTGAATCCAGGTCCTTTGCAAGAGCAGTACATGCACCTTACTGCTGAGCCGTCTCTCCAGCCCCAACACTAAGAACTGTTGAGGGAAAATAAAGTCAATAGTTGACCAGTCTTTAAGATGGCCTTAAAGAGTTCTCATTTTTGTGACTATAGGTAGGACTGAAAAAGGCTATGACTGCCATTGAAAATAGTTGCTAGTTACCCGAAAGTATTATTATTATTATTATTATTATAAAATAGTAACATAACTGCCAGATAACTCAACAGTCACATATCTTGGTATATATTAAAAACAATTGTTACTTTAATATTTGTGTATTACAATTTCATATCAGTGATATTCACAATAACCAAGAAATGGAAGCAACCCACATAATCATCAGCATAATGCATAAACAAAACATGGTTGTACATCTTCAATGGAATGGAATATTATTCAAACACAAAGGAAGAAAATTCTGTCTCATATTACAGCATGAATGAATCTTGAATACATTGTCTTAAGCACAATGAGTCAGTTACAAAAAGACAAATCCAGGGGTTAGAGGGAAAATGAAAGGGTAAAGGGTGTACAGTATACAAGATATTCTAAGGGAATGTTTGAAGCACACACACACACACACACACACACACACACACACAAAATGTGAATATACTTGGCAGTAATTAACTATACAGCTAAAGTGATTAAGACTACATGGGCAGATGGACAGACATGTAAGTATAGAGAAGGGAGAAAAAAATCCTCCCATATTCACATAAATAGGAATGCCTGGCCACACAACAGCTAGTAAACAATATTTATTTCTTTCATAATGAACACAAACCAAATCCCACATTAGGTCAGGTTACGGTAGAGTTTGAATCTCTATCTTCAAAACAGTTTTTGGAGAAATGACCAAATTACCAAGCAACTGGAACATCGTATGGTGCATACGGCTGGTGATGAGAATCTGAGAGCCACAAGACCTATGGAGTCAGTGGCAGGAAGGGAACAATTTGTCCAGAACTGGTTATAAGAAGAAAGGAAGTCAATTCGCCACACCACGTAGACTTTTAGCTTATATGGAGACGTGAACTGTGTTGCCATACATGGGGAAAATGAGACTTCAAAGAGAGATTCCAGTTTATAGAGCCTAGGCTGGGGTGGGCTATGAAGAAAAAAATGTCATTTTCTGTATTTTCAATTGAGAAACTTAGAAATATTTTTGTGGAAGTACCCAGTAGAAAGTATAACATAGAAATTTTCAGAAAACTCAGGCAATTCATATGTGTGATCACCTATAAAAAATATAGAGAAATAGCGTTCAAATGCATCTTAGAGAAATGATTTAATTCTAAGGACACAGAAGTAAACAACTTATAAAACCGGAAAAAAAAAGATTTTCCTCATAACAAGATACCAGAGAGTTCTGCAAATTTCTGAGAGAAAACTAGAAGAATCTATCATTAAGTTGTTATCTAGGTGTAGAGGCCAAGAAAAAAAATATTTCTAATAACACAAGCCCCAAAGAACACATCACACAAACTATTCATTAGGGAAAGAGTGGTAATCAGATTTAAGAGTCACCCAAACCTGAAAAATAGTGGTAAAGAAAACTAGGTAAAAATGCCTGAGATAGTTTTAGACATGAACAAAGGAAAACATTGTGAGAGCCAAATTCTATAATATAAATATGAAAACCTTTACAGCACAAACACAACTACACTATATAATACATATTTATATGTAACACATAATAACTCTAACCTAATAAACGCAATAAAAACCAGGAGCTAAGTGACAAGAAGCTCAGAAGAAAAGAAAATACTCCTGCCCTCTATAGTGGGCAGAAGTTAATAATAACATATTCAATTGAAATTTCCACCTAAAAGAACAATGTCATTCAACCACTTGGTTTTCCTTATTTTTCCCTCTTAATTAATTTGCCTATTATCAGTTGTTTCAATTTTACACATTTTGTTACATTTTGGTAAAATTATATATATTTTACTTGAGTGAGCCTAACATTGCAAATCCAGTTTGGGAATATTATTTCTGTCTGTCCTTATGCAACTATTAATTTATATTTTACTTGAGTGAGCCTAACATTGCAAATCCAGTTTGGGGATATTATTTCTGTCTGTCCTTATGCAACTATTAATCAAAATACCTAAACTGCTTTTGCTATATACATTTTGAGAGACAACAAAGTAATTGACTGATGGTAGTGGTTGTCTAGATGAGACATTTGGTAAACTTTTTCCTTCCATCTATTCATTGGCATTTCTTAAATCATAAGAATGCATAGGATTTATAAATTAAAGTCATTTGTTTTTTACAAAAAATAATAATAAATGTCTGAACAATACACATGTATACATACACACATGCACATTGTGTTTTAATTCTCTGTTTTGGTATGGTTTTGAATTCATAACATATGCCTAATTTATAATCACAACTTGGAGTTTTCTTCTTTGTTAATATTTATAACAATTTCTTGTTGTTTACCTTTTCAGCATTTACTATGTACCAGAAATATGCTACTTAGGACACATGCTTCTAGCATATCATATATAACATATCAGATATCAATATTAGTATTATATAAACCATGTTCTATATTATTAGTCACTGCTTTGCAAACCAGGCAAGTATCATTATTGATATTTTATAAAGAGATTTTACCTGGATGTCAGGTTTACTACCAGCAGAGCAAAGGATCAAATGATGTTCAAAGACATATACACTATAAAATGTCCTGCTTCCTGCCAACTAGTTTCCATTATCCATATATTGGCATACAGAGATTTTTGGGAAAAAAAAGATATAACCTAAACCATACTGGATTCATCTTGATCATCCTTAATTAGACAATCAAAGTAGAAGTCTTAGCAAATACAATAGCTGTGAGAAAAATAGCTATCTGATCCCAACACAAAATTGAAGGTCATAAAAGTTTTGCTGCATACCCTAGTATCTGTTTCTTCACATTTTTCTGTTTTGTGCAGTGAGTCTACAAAATAAAATCTTGAAGCAAAGTATTCAGCTGGCACAGAAAGAACTAGGTAAATACTAGTGTTGACACCCCGGCATTGTATTTACTATTAGGACAATGAAGAATGGATGGATCTTAGGATACTCATCTGGGATAGTCTTCACACACTTAGTCCCTTATATTCAGGGGTGCTTATAACTAAGTGTCCTGCCATTTGACACTCATGCAAGTGGCCTATGCTGGAGGTCCCCAGTGTCTGAGAGCTTACACAGAAATTAAACAAGAAAGATCATCGATGGTTTGTTCCTTATGACAATGCCACAGGAAACAACTAAAGACACTCTATAAGCAGCATTGCTAGCATTATTTCTGGGCCCCATTTAACTCCCAAAACTGATGTTGTAGATAGTATGTGCTATGTATTGGTTGTCAGTGGCAACTGGTTCTATCTAAGAATAGATTAGCAAAAACATGACACTATGATGTCTTATGTCTCTTAGATAGGCACATAGTATAATGGTTTGTGAGCATAATTTCTCCTCTCAGATCTGTAGCAAATTCCAGATGAAGGTCTAATACATGAGATGATTCTGAAAGCATGATGTTAGAAGAGGAGGAAGTAGTTGCAGATTCTTCCTAAGTTATTATTTCTCTCACTCTGATTAGAATAAAGGATTTATGAACCCCACCATAGTCAGAGAACTAACTGTTTATGATTTTGTCCATGAATATTCATTGTAATCACTTTACAGTTATCAATTAGTAGTATGCACAGCAAGAACAATATGAACTCTGAGGCTACAGATTGTAGGACTGAATAAATCATCATTTTTAAATCACATCACTAAAGACACTGAATATTCCTTTGTGGAAGAAATTGCATTTTATGCTCCACAGTAAAGTAAATATAGATGAGAGTATAGGGAGGCAAAACTTACACCTTGGTGTCTTTCCCTACAAATATAGGTCAAGGAAATCTTCTATGATTTGATTATGCAGTTTCAGTATTCACTACTTTAAAGCTAAAAGAAGGATTGCAAACATGGGATTACTAAATTTCTCATTAATGTTTTATACAATGTAATGAGGTTTTTAAAAGTACAAGACAGTGCATTATTCATAATACAGAAAGATTAAATTTTCTCATTATTTTAACTTACCATCCATACTATCATGTGGAAGAATATATTGTGGTAATTCAGACTATGTCTGTGTTTCAATTAATTGTTGTCACAAAACAACGTGTCAATAAGGATCAAAAGCTTCTAATGAACTATTTAAGCAGTAAGGAGAACAGCCATACTCCTGCTTATTTGATATTGTCTCTGACTGAGTTTGTTACAATCACTGTCAGATATTTGCTGAGTCTTTTTTTTTTTTTTTGGACAGAGTTTTAAGGTATCTATTCTTTCATTCCTCAGAATTTCTTACACTTTTAATTTTAAAAATGCACTAAGAGCATTTGCATAAAATCAAACAAAAAATAAGCAGATGGGATGTTAAGTGAACTGCATATGAGCACACATCCAGGTCCCCGTCCAGACCTAAAATGGCTGAGTTGCAGGATGGTGTTGCTTGGTGACCAAACAGTGTCGTTTCAGCCACTGAGTTATCTAAACATCAGTGACAGAAAAGTCCCCTCAGCTTCAGACCTAGCCAGGACAAATATTGCAGGGCATACTTATTCCTTCTAGTTGTTGACAATTTTTATTTTCAATCCGTTTTAAGTTTGAGGGTCAGGAGAAAGAGTCTATTCTCCTGTGTCTATTCTTTGGAGAAAGTAAGAAGTAGACCCCAGCTCCTCTAACTGTGAGATTGACAGACTGTCTTGTTGCAATTAAGACTCTGTAGTGTGTCTAGTCTGCTCTTGTACCCTCCCAGCTGCTATCTGTCTCCCTTGCATTAAAGGAAAGTAGTTAATTAGCTAGCCAGGCCTGTTCTCTCTTCTTTCTTTTTTTTTCTTTTTGCTGCAGTAATGATGTCTAATTATCAGCAGCAATGGATTAATGCAACATCAGGAGCAAAGCATATCTCACTAAAAGAAAACTAGCCAATGTCCATCGGACCCTAAGGAGCTCAGAATGGCTCTCCATCTACTTGAAAATACCATTCACAGGCAGTTCCTCATTTCAACCAATGTACGCAATATACATTCTTTGAATGAGAAGAAAACATATTTCTGTCTTTTTGGCAATTGTATGCGTGCCATGATGAAGACAAATGAATGTTTTGATTTGGGGGGAGAGCAGGGGAATACATTCAGACATTGGGAAAGAGGATAAAAGGGATATTTTATTTATTTTTAACTGATTGAAACTGTGATTGGCTGCCTCTCAGAGAAGGTGGAGCCTATAATTCTGTGTCAGGAGCAGCAGAAAATTTTTCATAAAGAACAGTAGAAGAGCTCATGAATTAAAATCCTATTCAACATTTCAAACTAGGCTTGAATGGAACACAGAGTGCTTTAAATACTACACGGAAATCATTTAACAATATCACCTGGCAGATCACATTGTCTCCCATTAATATATGGAATCTTTACTGAAAAGAGAAACATGTGCTACATTATTATCCCCCTGCACCTGTCACTCTCTACTAGACGTCTTAGCAGTAATTCTCTAACAACTCCACGTTTATTTTTTTGACATGAAAATATGGGTGTCACAGCATGTGAATGCTGGTTTGAATAACTCACACCCACGATTATCTTGGTGCCTGTACAACCTTTATAAAATTTATGTTATTTGGAAGTTTAGTGTTTAAAGGGACACATATTCTAACACACATAAAGGCTGCAGTCAAATCTATGTAAACATGAACTCACTGGACCCAAACAGAGAATCTAAATTTAACACAAAAAGAATGAAAAACTGGAAAACTTTCTGGCTAGCAATAATATATAATATAATATTTAATAAATGTAGATTACCATTTAAGTAGTACTTTTAAAAGATATAACATTTTACTCACTCAGCTAGAATTATAATTCACTTTGCTTAACAATAAATTATTTTTCCTGTCCATTCTTATTACTAGTCCCCATCCACGTGAAACAAAGCAATTCCTATCTGTAACACACTTCTGGCTCGTGCAGATGTAAAGAAACCTTACTCTAAATGATGCCCAGCTAGTCATTTTCATCCAGCAAGGCAAGCTAATACCTCACCATTGTCTTAAGCAGCGCTCTGTGCTACAGAAGAAAGCAAAGGCAACATTTACATCTACCTCCTGCAAACCCTTCAACAACTGAACCTCAAGAAGAAGAAGAGGAAAAACTTTTGTGTTTCCAGTTCACCTTTGTTTTCAGATTTTCCATATAAATTCCAAAAGAAACCTCCGTCCTTCAAGCAACCATTCCCAATTAATCTTGGGAAACCCAAAGCTCCTTTCCAAACCTGAGAGAGTCCTCCAGACGGAGCGTGGCAGAACCTTTCCTGCACCTTAGAGAAAGCAAAACCTTCTCCTTCGGAAGCCTTCTTTCTAACATCCTCAGGGAGCTGTGCACTGGGAAATAGTCGCCAGTTAAAGGGAGGGTGGGGTGGGGGTTGGGGGGAAGGAGCAAAGCTCAACGAATCCCAAAGCGAGACAAAAATACAAAGGGTGCCAGCTAGCTCCTCCACCCCCCACTCTAGGTGAGTACCCATCATGAGGCAGCTAGGTGTTATACATCTGACCTGAGATCTTACTTGTAGCCCACTGTTCCCATCGTCTTGCAAAGGAAGCGGATGCTGCTGAAGCCTCCCAGCCCCACAGGCATCTGTGTTTTAGAATGAGATATACCGGTCTCACAGCCGATTCCTCCTTCACTACAGCTTTATGGGTAGGAGACTAGAACCAACCCCCGAAAGAGGAACAGATACACCGTTTGATCGCGCCCAAACCGGTCTCTCTTTGTTGTGCATCGCCTAGCTGAGGAAGCTTCAGTGGTGCAAGTGAAGAAGGGGATGGGGGCGGGGAGGAGGAATGTCCAGGACCTTATCTGCCAACCAAACAATCGTGGCTAGGACCTCAGGGGGCGACCAAGTCGCGCGGACTGTCCTGTGTCTCCCCGCTGGCTGTCTCACAACAAAACTCGAGTGTCTTGGGGAAAGCCCCAAAACCACCTCGACCGCCACATTCAGGCTTTGTGCCAATGAAGAGACACAGTAGCCTATCCATCAGCACCGTGTTATCAGAGCGTGCGGCTGGGCTTCCAGCCTGGCCTTTATGCGCCCCGGCGGAGGTAGGACACGCGCCAGGCGCCCAGTGAAGGACGTGGGACAATGGCCTGGCCAGGGGAACACCAGGCGCCGCCAGACGCGGTGAAGGCAAGCTCCAGCCACCGTCCTGCAGCGCAGCCCCGAGGCAGACAGGGCCGCCTGCTCTGCAGGTTCGCTGTTGCTTTAAAATAAGGGACCACAAAGACTTTCTAGAAGGGAAATCACTCCCGGCCACTGCGTCTGGGAAGACTTGAGGAGGGGGCTGAGGGGGTGGGCGGCAAGGAGCCAACAGTGGCTCCAGCATCTCCCTGCCTTCCCCTCTCTCCGCCCTCCCTTCCGGGCTGCTCCGGCAGACAAATAACAGAGAAGGCGGCTCACCGTGGTTTTGACCCGCACGAAGAGCACTTGCTTGGCGCCGCCGCCTCCCCCGCGGACCTCATCCGGCTGGCCCAGCTGGAAACCCTTCGATTTGACCCAGAATTTAAATTTGGCATTGTCGGTAGAGCTTGACTCTGAGCCGTTGAGGAGCTGGACGATCCGCTCGTATTTCTTACGGGTCACCGTCTTGGTCTTGCCTGAGTCCCCGTAAGTCCTAAGGCACCAGTCCTGGAACTGGCGGTACATGTCGCGCTCGCTCTCCATGTTCCCCCCCGCGCTGCCGTGGGCCGGATGCTCCCAGCGCACTTCGCACCTGTTCACCCGGGGCTCATGAAATATGCAGCCCGGGCCACGATGCAAGGACGCGAGGTCCTGGCCGAGCCTCGGGAGCCTGCCTCCGTTGGGGTGGGGGGAGGACCAGGGAGAGAGGAGGAGGGTCCGGATGGGCACCAGCAATCAATGCCCTGTGCTACCAAGTCGGGTTCGTTCGTAATTGCAAAGGCTGTCTCGGACGCTTTTCTCGTGCTCTTAACGGTCGGTCCGATTAATGCTGTGTGACCAGCACCATCCCAACAGCAGCTGGCCCAGAGGAGCTGGGTTTCTGAATAATTAAAATCCCATTTCTCGGTTTATTAAAAATCCCAATATTAACTTGAGGTGGTCTCTCGATGCCTCGCCCCAGGGCTGTGTCCAGGGCAGGGCAGGTGGAGCACAAGGCAGTCTCCTGGCGCGCGCCCCGGAAGCTTCCCCAGTGGATGGTCCAGGAGCCAGCCCTGCGCCTCTCACGAAAGCAGCCCTGAGTCGGCGAGCTCGAAGGGCACACGGGTCCCTAGATTCTCCTTCTTGCTGGGTCCAGCTCAGCCTTGGCCTTCTCTGTGACAGGACTAGAGAGACAGAAAGTTCTTACCTGTCATGTTGGTCAGCCTATCAGATCTTGTTTTACAGGAATTTAAAAGAAAACCAAGGTATCCTAAAAACGACTCAACATGCCATTTCTTCAGATGTATTGGGCTAAATTCCAGATCGCAGGTAGGTTGCAAGAGTTAGGTTTCAGAAATTGGCCCAGTATTCACAGACATCTGACCACAGTTCTATAGGATAGATGGAGTACCCCAAACAGGGATCCGGTCCCGGGAATGTGGGAGCAGGAAAGCAGGCCGCTGACTGGGGCTCTTCGGGATGATGATGGTGTCCCCAAGACAGGACCCTCTGGGTTCTGCTGAAGTGGCTACAGACATGGAAATAAGTTTACCGCCCAGAACCTCTTGCGTGAAATTAAAATGAAGCGAGCAGTCCTTCCCCCTCCCTAGGTTATAGTTTGCAGTTCACGCGGGAGGTTTCGGTTGTCTATTTTCCCACTGCCACGTCATGGACCCCCCTCCGCTGCTCCGAGGAGCCAAATCGGAGTTGCTCCTGACGATTTTCCCAAGCAAAGGAAGTCAGCGATCCCTCCATCAGGATTTCCACCCGTGTGTCACGGCGGCGCTGGAACCAGGGGAGTTCCAGTCCTGCTCGCTGCGGCCGCTGCTCTTTATTGCACTCCCTGCCGAGGCCCCCCGCGGGTCGCAGGGCTCCGCTCAGCCAGCCCGGTGGCCCGACCCCCGCCGCGTTCCTTGAGGTGTCCGAGCCCACCCCGGCGGCTCGCTGCGGTCTCCCCGGCGAAAGCCCCAGTGGGAACGCGGCTCAGTCCTCCGCCTGCAGCCGGTCCCGGTGCTCTCCGGCTGCTCAGTGGCTCCCGCGCGGCCAGGCTGAGCGTGTGCGTGTGTGTGGTCGAGCGAGGGTGTGCGGGGCGCGGGGTGCGGGGGTGCGCGTCTCCTGGAAGGTCTCGAGGCGGCCCCAGCCGGGACTGACAGCCCGGGCGCTGCGCGAGCAGCTCCACACACTAAACCTCTCGCCTCTCCCCTCACCCCCACCCCTCCCACTCCCCTCTCCTCCCACCCCCCACCCCTAGGCCCCTTCCAAGCTCTCTGATTGGCCAATGGGACAAAAGTTTCTGTGGAGACGGCTGGGCGCTGACGTCACGGGCAGAATTGTCCCATTTAGGGATCCCGGGGGCAGTGCGCATGCTGCAGGCTGCAGGTTAGAGGCAGGAGGAGGTAGCAGCGGGCCGGGCGGCAGCCAGGTGGCGGAAAGGAGCTGGAGGCATCCAGGTGGGGGGACGAGTCCAGCAGGGTTTCCATGGAGATTTCCTCTGGGTCTAGCCTAAAAACAGCAGATCAGCTGACACCATTAGCTCAGGACCTAATTACTGCTTATTGGAGCAACAAATGAGGGACTGGGCCAGCTGCAGAGGAAGAGGTTTGCCCCCGCCCCTCTGTCTCCTCTCTCTCCCTCGCCGTCGCTCTCGAGTCCTGGGTGAATTCTCATTAATTTGCGAGATTGCTACAACGGCTCTGCTTCTCTGGAGGCCACCCTTACTGCTTTTTATTCTCTTTAGTTCTTCTCCCTTTTGCATCAAAGGATGGCACAATAAACGGGTTGTCCCGAGTCCTTGAATTGTTGCCCGGTCAATAGGGGTTCAGTAGAACTCAGAGACCTTGCTGTCAAACAGTAGTCAACAAATCTACCACCTCAGAGTGAGAGGGTGTCACTTTCCATTTATTGATTTTACTGTTTGTCTTTAGATATCTCGCGCTGTTTTTAAAAATACCCGAGTATCTTAAATCCACCAATATACGGAATGAACAAATGGAGGGATATTATGAATTATCCTTCTTGGTGTGTTGTGTTTCTCAAGAACAGTTCTGAAAGTTTTGCCTCTGGCATCCTAGATAAGGCATGATTCCAAACAGAGAGATGTAAGTTTGTTGTATGTAGTCCATTTGTTTCCTAGAACTTTCTGGAAGGGTATTTGGTTCTGGGGTACTCTTCTCAACAGTAAGCTAGTTCTATGGAGTTGACTTTGTCATAGAAAAAGTTGGTCCATAATTATGCATTCTTTTTAATAGGTCTTTATTCTGATAGGTCTTTCTGATATTTGAGAGGTCTGTATGTACTTTCAGGACCAGGAAGCACTCTTTCTGGAACATTCAAATTAAAACACTGTTTGCCCACCAAAATCCCCTTAATAATGACTCTAAAGTTCTTTTATACTAAGACTATATATATATATATATATACATATATATGTATATATATATTAAGACTATATAGTTATACCTTACTCTGGTATACAGTCCATGTATACAACCCTGTTTCAAAAATTATGAATAAAAGATATAATTTATACTGTACACTGATATTTCTCCTTTTTCCTAGTTATTTTACTTTGTGTTGTACCAATGAAATTTGTGTGTTTTGACCCAAGCAGAGTGTGACAGCAACTTAGAATTTGAGAATGTTCTGGTGGGTTATAAAAATCCCACTGTACCTGGTGCTGTGTCTACACGCTTACGTGACTATGTACCCCATGTTCAAGGAGAAATTTGATTGTATGGCCCTTGAAAACTCATATTCTCTTGTTTCCTAAAATAACTCTGACCTGATGGATAAATCACATAACAAGTGATGAAGAAATGGATACTGAAGCTGGGAATGGTGCTAGGTCCTGTCCTCCTGTGCTCCGGAGGCAGAGGAATGAAGATTGGTATTGGTGTGAGCCCAGCCTGGGGTATTTAGTGAGTTCCAGATAATCAGAGCTGCATACAAAGGAAGGCTCTAAGGAGAGGGGGAGTGTGAAGGGGGGAGGTAAAGAAGCATTCATGTCCTATCCCAATCTATTTCTAATGACTTTTGCTGAGTAATGTTAGGATGAATTTTATCCTCATTTAGTAGATTTCAGGGATGCACCACATACATATATGCATTGTATTTGTAAGTGTGTGGACATACAATGTCCACAGTGTGTGGACATTGGAGCACCTCAGTGTAAGGAACTGACAGTGCACAGATATGTCATTAACCTTCATTTGCATTAACTATATTAGATGCAGAAGAGAAAAGCCCCCAAGTACGAAAATAGGCTACACTCATCTGTACTTCTTCAGGGAAAGAAGTAAATGACCATGAAAGACTATTTTAAACTGGAACAAAGGAATTAAATGCCAGTCTTCCAAAAGTTCCTAATCCTACTGTTGGCAGTGGAACCAGGGATGTGACGTGCTCTGGATTTGTTTACATTATTGACTGGGAAACTGAGGCAAA
Organism: Peromyscus aztecus; assembly: GCA_902168405.1. Taxonomy (NCBI): domain Eukaryota; kingdom Metazoa; phylum Chordata; class Mammalia; order Rodentia; family Cricetidae; genus Peromyscus; species Peromyscus aztecus. The sequence goes on from CABHPQ010134885.1 coordinate 13,953, forward strand.
AACCTTTGGGCAATCGTACCCACCTCAGTTGTAATATCTAACAACAATTTAAACCCTTCCTCAGTCATTCACTCCAAACTCATCTTCCTCCATTTAAGTTCTCCAGGGTTGGGTCTTCCCAGCTCTGCTCTGAGAGTTATATTGAGCCTCTTCTTCATCTATATGATTCACATGAACCAGCTGCCTTGCATTTAATAGGTGATGCCCTTCAGAATTGCTTCTTTATACAGCTTACCTCACCAAACAGTGATTCTATACTTGATATACAACACCAGCCCTCAAGCTGAGCCTAACCTTGGTCCTGGTAGGCTGAGAGGGAAAGTAGATAATGAAGAAGATACAGATGGCTGCATGGAAAATATTTTTAAATTTATAATGTCCACAATTTTAGCCATAATATGCAAAAATCACAGAAGTTAAATTTCTTTCAACCCTATGGTCAATTTATATATCATAGATAATCTTTCAACCCTATGGTCAATTTATATATCATAGATAATCTTGCATTTAATATATCAACCAGAAATATTCATAAATCACTAGGCTCATCAACAAATTATGGTAAGGACAGCAATATAGGATCAGTGCTCAAAATAAAAATGCTTTATTGAATGCATTTGAATTACACTTGCACTCAACAAGTAATCACCAACAAGCAGTTCAGTTGCTTCAGGGTTAAAAAAAAAGATAGATATGCATGCATGGTCTTCATCTCACAGAACTTAAGTACCTCTAAGGAAAACAGGTGGTAAAGTAGGAAGCAATTGGGCCTTGAGGCTAGCACCAGGGAGAGAAACAATGGTGGTACAGGAGATGGCAACGGTGAGAAGGAGGACTTGGCAGTATATTGAGTATCTTTCTGAGTGGGTAGCAATTCATGAAGAGATACAATGAATGATACATAGCATCAAACTACAAGAAGAAGCTGGAAGAGGGACCACAAAGCGTATAGATCTCAACATAAAAGAGTGATTAACATATTTCAGAAGGCCCTTGGCTCAGGAATTCATTGAGCAGGAAAGAGAGAAGCAGAATGTGATACTGAAGTCATCTTCGGCATCCAGCTCTTGCAGGACAGTGCTTGTTATGATTGGGAGTGTTATTTTTTTTATTATTGGTCCAATGGGAAACCAAAAAGATGTTTAAAGCATGAGAGTTACACGATGTGGAGTTTTGTGAGTCTCACTGGCTCCTCAAAGGAGGGTTGAAAGGGTATGTGGATAAAAACAGAGCCAAAGAGGAAACTTGTAGATGTTGAACCAGCTTACATGAAATATCATGGTGATGGATTATCATGTTAACAAGGAGGTAGGAGGAAGTAAGTGATGGGTTGAAGATATTTTACATGTATAAAAGGTCTTATAATAGCAATATAATGAATATTTGGGCCCTTCCTCCAATTCACATGTAAAAATTTTAATTTTCAAGGTGATAACATCTGAAGATACTGGCTTTGAGAAAAATTCAGTCATGGGAACTCTCCTAGTTTGCTTTTTCTTTGCTGTGATAAAAAACATTTACCAAAAGCAACTTGGGAAATAAAGATTTTATTAGGTTTACCTGTCCCAAACATGGTCCATCACTGAAGAAAATGTAGGCAAAAATTCAAGGCAGGAGTTCAAAGAAGAAACCATGGAGGAAACCTACTTAGTAGTTTGCCAAAATTTCTTTCTTATACAATCCAGGACCAATGCCCAGGAGTGGAATGCTCTACAGTGGTCTGGACTCTCCCACATCAATCATTAATCAAGAAAACCTTCCACAGACATACAGGCCAGTATGAAGGAGAGAATTGTTTAATTAAGCTCCATTGTTCCCAAGTGACTCTAGCTTGTGTCAAGTTGACAAAAATAAGGACCACAGAGACAGAACTTGGTGTCCTGAGACATCCTTCTTGTGAAGATTGAACATAAAGTTAGATACCAAATCTGTCAGCATCATGATCTTCAACTTAATCCCCAGAACTGTAAGAAAAACAAATCCATTGTTTAGAAGATCCCTAATGTGGTATTTTGATATAGGAAAGCAAGTGTACTAATACAATGGTGAGTTTTATGTGCAAACACAGAAAGAGGTTGAATTGTGGAAGGCTGTCTGGTTCCAGGCTTGGGTAGTGAGGCTACTGAAGGCATTGGCTTACAGAGAGGAGTTTGAAGCAGGAACAGATTGGGAGTTGGAGGCTGAGGGAGGAGCAGAAGCAGGTTGGGGTGGAGAGGCAGGAAGAAAGAATTTAATTTCAGAGGAGTTAAATTTGAAATACCAGGAGAGTTCTTCATGCAGGCATTTGAATTTAGAAGCTTGAACTACAGTGAAAAGTCTGGGCTGGGGATATAAATAGGGGAAATTTAAAGCCATAGGAATGAATGACATCACCTCTACCCACATCCCCCCACAGAAGGGAAAGCCTCCATCGTGTGATATTGATTTTGGATATACCAATCCACCATGACTGAAATAGACAGCACTGAGTAGCAGAAGTTGGCTTCTGTGGTTAGAATACTGGTAGTGGGAAATGCCTGAGAAAAACAGTGAGGCAATTTGGATGGATCTTTCACTAGATCTAGATTGTTAATGAGTTCCAAAATTTACATGGTCTTAAGATCCTTTAAAACTTAAAAAGGAAAGATTTAGATGGTTTTCTGTTAAGCTTTTCCAAGATTAGCTTAGGACCGCAGATAGGCTAAAACTGGAATCTTAAAGGGGTTGGGTAGAGACTCTGCTGGGCTGTGTCAGTAAGAGGATCTGAGTCCCTACACTAGACTAGAAATCATGATGGGTAAACATGCTGCTTTGAAACAGGGAGCTTCTGAGCAGCATTGCCCATTCAAGTGTTTAGGAGTCTATTTATGGTCTTTCCAAAGACAAGGGCATGAGGAAGGAAGCCCATCCAACTCAGCTGGCTGATCTCATGGAATTCGTTGGCTTTCAAAGTCAGACACAACAAACCCAGTTAAAGCAGAAACCAGTGTGATAGTTTATATGAAATAGTTAAAAATCTGATCCCATTACTTAACTTCTCTGTTGACTGCTTTCTCAAGAAATTGTGAAAAGATCTCTTCTTTGACATGTTATAGATCTCCAGTGAGAAAAAAAAAATGGTAAGCCAGATATGGGGGCTCATACCTGTAATCCTAGCATGAGGAGGATGGCCATGGGTATAAAGCTAGTCTGGGTTACAGAGCAGTCTCAGGTAATATTCTGACACTCAAGACTGTCATTAATAAAACTCAGAAAAACACACTGTTAAGTATAGGCCGTGTTATCAATATCTGTATTCTATCCCCTCTCAAAAAAAAAAAAAAAACAGGAAAAAAAAAGATTTTACATTTACTGTTTGGCCTCCAAGCTTTTCATACTTATGTTTAGTGAGACCATAATTAAATATTATGCACTGGTCAGTATTTCACTTCTATTTAACTACTTAGGTGCACAAACCAGAAAACACGTAGATTTGGTCATCTAGTTGATCTGCTGAATTTGTCTATAATTCCTACCTTTCACATATCTCTGTAAGCAAGCTTCTGGTACAGCCAGTCCCTGCAGCCAAATATGGATTCATTCAACGTTTATCCCCATGACATTTCATCTTGCTGCTATAACTATAAAGTCCAAAGTTAACAGTCTGGTATTCATGTCCCTGTAACAGAGAAAAAATACATTCTTCTGGTCCCAAATATTGCTTTATTTTCCACTAACCATATGGCTATTCATATATATCTTTTAACAGTAAATCTCATATTCATCTTCAACTCAATGGACAGTATTATTGTTGAATTTTTAGATTATTCTAAGAATATTTTGTCATGGCCAAAAAATATCTCTGGGGTTTGGAATAACATACCTTTGCTCATCTTTGCCATTGTGTTTGTTCATGTTTTTCATTCCCAACCTGATTGTCACTGAATGAACCAAGTCATAACTTACTGCCATCCTCTGGCCCTAGTGTGTTATTTATAATGATGATTAATCATCTTAGGACATTTGTCCTAAAACTTGTAGAATTAAAAAAAAAATGACAAGAATGGCACAGAGATTTCTTGGCTAAAACCTAGACTCTAGAAATAGTTTTTACAAGGGAGAAATCTGAGATCAGACATCTGAAATCTCTAAAAGATCAGCAACAATACTGGCATAGGCATGAAGGGAACTATGGGAATCACTCGGTTATGCACCTCGGATCATGCCAGTGAGCCTGAGGAGCAAGGCAGAAAAAGACATTTTAGATTTCCCTTCCTTTAATCCTCTATCATCCTTGGGAAAGCTTTTAATTAACTTTCTTCTTAAAAAAAAAAAAAGCAGGCAAACAAACAAAAAAACAAACCATAAGCATTTAGACCCCAAATTTTTAAGGTCTCGTTTATATTAAATTTTGAAAATGACAGATAAACTTCTTTTAAAAATTCTTTTGTGCAAATATATTTCTTAGGTAATTTCTTTTTAAGCCATTCACTGCGGTGATGTTTTATTTGTGCACCCCAATAAAGCTTATCTGGGGATCAGAGGAAAAAGCCAGCCACTATATTAAACATAGAGGTCAGACAGTGGTAGCACACGCCTTTAATCCTAGCATTCGGGAGGCAGAGATTCACCCTGATCTCTGTGAGTTCAAAGCCGCATTGGGAACAGAACCAGTCATAGTGGCACACACCTTTAATCCCTGCACTAGTTAACCTTAGAGGTTTGGAA
>CABHPQ010134886.1:0-27145 GCA_902168405.1 Peromyscus aztecus
TTTGTGGTAGACAGGTTGAGCTTTTAGAATTAAAGGCATGTGAATAACTCACTTGTATTTTAAACTGTGCATTTTCAGTGCAGCTAACTCTAAAATGTTTGGTTTTGGCAAAACCTCAGTTTTGATAATATTGATTATTTAAAGTCATGTGTGCTGCAAATTGAACCCAAGACATGTTGTTTATTAAAATATTTCTGTGTTTTATGAATGTTGTCTTATCTAACTAAAAACTCAGAACTTCAGAGTTGCTACACTCTGTAGTTTCACACTGTTCACTGAGGGAGCCTCTAGCTGCTTGTGACTGTAGGTGGAGTGAAGGTCCTAGAGAGGAGGACGTTCTGTATGTACAAGATTCTGAAGTCTTCCTACAAAAATGAATACACATCTTTTTCAGTTCTTAAATATGACTATTACAAAATTTAAAGTATAGATAGGAGTTGCATTACAATTTTTATTATACAGCTTTCTTACAGGCTATTACACAAGCCACATCATAGGTGAGGGGGCCTGGGCTGGGAATATTGGGGCCTTCAGGGTAAATGGAGGGCTGTGGAGCATGTAGCACTTGGATATTGGTCTCATGTGATGCTTTGCTGGGTATCAATAAGGAATGTCACGTTCTAAGAGTAATAGTGTAGTGTCATGAAGCAGGATCAGCAGGTACAGATTCCTGTTCTGCTGCTGTCCTGCATCCTCCCTGAATCAATGGGGTTTTATACAGTGCTGTATGATGGTGATGTTGTCACTCACTTATTTTCTGCCTTCCTCTGTCTAGGATTTGAGTTCAGAAGACCAGAAAGTCTGCAGCGTTGAGTATGTAAACTGCAGTGAGGAAGACAGTTCTGCCAGTCTGAAAAAGAAGGCCAGAATAGACACACCCCACAGAAGCAGTCCCTCGAGGCCCACTGTTGCAGTCAGTGGGGACGCTGCAGAGTCTCCTGGTGATGATCATTCAGCTTCACCTAAGGACGAGAAAGCTAGAGAGAGTGAGAGCGAGCCGGAAGAAGGAGAAATTACAGACTCTCAGAGCGAGAATAGTTACGATGAAGATAGTACCAGTGAGAAGGAGCAGTCCTCGGAGGAATCGGAGGATGAAGGTACGCAAGTAAACAGTGCACTCTGGTCATCCAGAGCAGGGCTGGTGAGAGCGAGCTGAGTAGGAGAGCCGACGGGCAGGCACACCGGTAATTTCCTTGACACTGGAGATTGGGAGAACGGTCCGTGACAGTTCTTAGAAGGCAGGTCGTGAGAAGACGGTCACCACATGCACTTAAGAAAGCTTCCATTAGACAGAAAACTAAACTCTTTCAATTCTGATGTATGTTAAGGCTGTGCTGTTTATGATTGCTTTTGCAATTGAACAGGAAAAAGTAATTGCCATTAAAAGCATAGCTCATGAAGTCACTTGCATAGGTTTTAGGGTCATTCTAACATTTTAACTTGATATGGAGATGCAAACACTTTTATAATTATAGTAAATGAATTAAATTTGTTCTCTAATAGTCATAATAATAAATCATATATATATATACACATATATATGTATACACACACACACACACAGCAGAATTTAAGTTTTTTGTTTGTTGCTATACTGGGTTTTGAACCCAGGACCTGAACATGTGCTGGGCCATACTCTACTATGAGTTCTGACCAGTGAAATTTTAGTTATCTGTGTGAAAATTAATTTTCTTTTTTGTTTTTGTTTTTATGAGATAGAGTTTCTCTGTGTAGCTCTGGCTTTCCTGGAACTCGCTCTGTAGACCAGGCTGGCCTCAAACTCAGATCCACCTGTCTCTGCCTCCCTAGTGCTGGGGTTAAAGGTGTATGTATACAACCGACCTCCCAACGAAAAATTAATTTTCATAGTGCGTAAATTAATGTTTGCCCACCTCTTGTCTTGGTAGATGAAGAAAAGATCTGGCCCCCCTGTATTCGTGTGATAGTTATTAGATCTCCAGTGTTACAGACAGGCTCGCTGTTCATCATCACAGCTGTCAACCCAGCCACCATTGGGAGGTAAGGATGCTTCATAATGTTGTGTATTTCAAAACGGTGGATGAGCAGCATTGTCTTTCGAGCATTGTTCTGTGTGCTCTGGAAACAGAAAAGACGAAAGCAACATCTTCATCATAAGAAAGCACAGTTACCCTAGGAAACTGATGTAAACAAATACTGTGTGGAAGCGTGCAAACTCCAGTGTGTCAGTGAGGGCAGTCCACAGCTAGAAGTGCTGCTCGAGACCTCCACTTAAACATCGTGTGAAGACATACCTCGACCCTGTCATTGTCACCGCTGTGTTTCTCCGTGTCCCCAATCACTAAAGTCACTTTGCCTTCTGCTGCAGAGAAAAGGATATGGAGCATACTCTCCGAATCCCTGAAGTTGGTGTCAGTAAGGTAAGATCTTTCCCTCAGTGGTAGCCCTAGAGGGGAGAAGCCGTGTGTGTGTGTGTGTGTGTGTGTGTGTGTGTGTGTGTATTTATTTTTTTGGGGTTTTTTTTTTTTTTTTTGAGATAGGGTTTCTCTGTGTACTCCTGGCTGTCCTGGAACTTACTCTGTAGCCCAGGCTGGCCTCAAGCGCAGAGATCCACTTGCCTCCGCCTTCCAAGTGCTGGGACTAAAGGTGTGCACCACCACAGTGGGAATATAATTGATACATCCACTTTAGAAAGCAGTATGGCAGTATTTATTTAGTTTAAGATTAGAAATTTGCATAGAGGGGGCAGCTGAAGGCAAGATGGCTCATTAAGTTAACGTGCTTGCTGCAAGCCTGACAGCCTGAGTTTGATCCCTAGAAACCATGGTGGCAGGAGAGAACCAACTCCACAAGTGGTCCTGTGACCCTACACATGCACCCTGGCATGCCCATGCCCTGAAATGCCCAGTGTACACCCAGGGCACCCCATAAACACACATACATACAAAACAAATAAATGAAAAATTAATTTAAATACGTTTGCTTATAGTGATTCGACAGTTCTATATCGTTCTCGGAGAAATAGCTGGATTGTGTGCAGATGCTGTACACACAGAAAGGCTCATAGCAGGTTTTTTAGTTTTAAAAATTGTATGTGTTTTACTTGAATGTATGTCTCTATACTGTAATCTGAGTTTTCTTTGGGCCACCAGTTCACAAATAATGACACGGAGACTTACTATCAATTATGAAATCTCAGCTTTAGCTCAGGTTTGTCTCTCTAGCTCTTTATAACTTAAATTAATCTGTTTTTATCAACCTACATTTTACCAAGTGGCTTTTTACCTTTCTGTCATTCTGTATATCCAGTTCCATGTCTCGTTGGCGTCTCCCCTGCGCCTCTATTATCTCCTCCTACTTCCTCTCTGCCGAAAAGTCCCGCCTGTGCCTCCTGCCTAGTATTGGCCGTTCAGCTCTTTATTAAACCAGTCACAGCAATGTATCTTCACACAGTGCACAAATATCCCACAGCAGTGTGTCGCTTAGGTGCCTGGCACACACAAAGGCCAGAGGAAGGTGATGGATTTCCTGGAACTGGAGTGACAGGTGGTGTAAGCCTTGGTGTAGATGAACTGCCTCATGGGGCTGGGAATCAAGCTCGGGTCCTCTGGGAAAGTAGCCAGTGCTCTTAACCACTGAGCCACCTCTCCGGCCTGACCACAGCAATATTCTTAAAGATAGTAACACCCTAGAGAGTCTAGATACCCAGTTTTGGAAGCACTGATGTGGGCTTATTCATATAACAGAGTGGCAGAGTCCAGTTGGCCCACTCCTTGGACAAGCTGCATGGTGTAATGCTCAGCCCATGAAGCAGAGCTGCAGGGTAGAGGACTGAAGTGCAGTCCTATGTTCTGACGATCTGGGGAACTTGCTTCCTTGAGAAGTTGAGTGTTTCAAGTCAGTTTGTATTGAGAATTACAATGATTTTAAATAGATAGTGCTTATGTTAGGGGGAAAAGTTCAAATTGTATGTATGGTATAATCTTACCTACATTTTTAAAAATTACATTACAAATGAAAAATTGTAAAACATAGGGGCAGGATATATACACAATTTCATCATAGCTAAAGGTGGAAGTATAGCCTCCATATTTTTACCAGAGAATGTAATAATTTGTATTCAGAAAAAAGCATTAGGGGAAGTACAAGTGAAATGATCAGAGACTGACCCCCACCACTGCATGATAGTGAGTCAGCTCTGCTGAGAGCGTGCACTGCTGTGTAATTGATGAGAGACTGACCCCCACCACTGCATGATAGTGAGTCAGCTCTGCTGAGAGCGTACAGTGCTGTGTAATTGCTTGGTTGCTTTTCTTGAAGTTTCACGCAGAAATTTATTTTGACCATGACCTGCAAAGCTACGTCCTTGTGGATCAGGGCAGCCAGAATGGTACCGTTGTCAACGGGAAGCAGATTCTTCAGGTGAGTGACTGTGTACTGATCACCTGTGCAGGGCTCGGGTCCTGGTCATTATAGATAGCATTTGGTTCAGATCAGAGTTCAAACCCAAATGTGTGACTTGGTTGGAAATTTCCGGAAAGGGGTAGAAAAAATATTTAGTAGATGTTGGTCTGTTGGGTTTTAGGTTCTAATTATGTCTCTGTTGCTGTTTAGGTATGACTGTATCATAAAGCTTATTTAGAGTAAATATTGTTTTAAAAATATGTGTGTGTGTACGTACACGCATGTGGAGGTCATAGGACAGCTTCCTGGAGTCATTTCTCCCAGCTGAGCCATCTCACTGGCCAGGACTGAATAGTCATAGAAGCAGCTTTGGCAGCCCTCTTTCCTGTGTGCTACTGTGAATGTAGCTCAGGTTCCTCCTGCATATCAAGCAGATGCTCTTCCTCCGATGGACCATTCGGCATCCTGACCTGCCTTCTGTGCCCTTTTCTTGTCTTAATAAAAATAATGCTCACCTGGGAATTTGCTGAAAACCAAATACCCTGATAAAGCAACTCCGGGAAGAAAGGGAACCGCCTGCCAATCCTGGGGAGGAAGGCAGGGCTGTGAACAGGTGGTCGTGTTCTATCAGACTTCAGGAAGTTTATACCCCATGGTGTGCCCGGAGGTCACCCTGAACTGTGTACGCCATGGTGTGCCCAGAGGCGATAAGCAGTTCTAGATCAAGAAAGGCTGAGAGGTGGCTCAGTGGTTAAGAGCACTGGCTGTTCTTCCAGAGGTTCTGAGTTCAATTCCCAGCACCCACATGGTGGCTTACAGCCATCTGTAATGAGATCTGGTGCCCTCTTCTGGCCTGCAGGGATACATGCAAACAGAATACTGTATACATAATAAATAAATAAATAAATAAATAAATAAATAAATAAATAAATAAATAAACCAACTTTAAAAAAAAAAAAAAAACAGTGCGCACTGCAATCATGAGGACCAGAGTTGTGATTCCAGTGCCCATGTAACAGGTTATACACCCACCTGAGCTCTGGCTCTGAGCAGTCTTAGCCCCTCTTCTCACACACACACACACACACACACACACACACACACACATATGCACATACGCACGCGTGCACACACAAAATTTTTTTTAAAAAAGAAAGGCAGTTTCTCTTAACATCTAACTCTCCTCTGATTATATGTTTTGCTAATAGATTAAAGTCCAGAGTGGGCTGGTGGGTAAGAAAATTGGTGAGTTTTGATAAGATCAAAATTATAAGTAGCTTTTGGGGAATACTATAGGACTGTAGGATTGATCCCAGAGTTTGGTTCAGGGTAAGTCCATATTCTCCCACTAAGTTACTGTCTTGTTTTTCACAGTCCATCCACCAAGTTGTAGAAGTGTGCATGTGTCTCCTTTTCTGAGTTTTTCTCATTATCATCGGATATCTCTTACCATAGACAGAATGTAACCAGTTGACTACTTTATATTTCTGTTTCATTAAAAATTTCTCCTTTAGCCCAAAACTAAAAGTGACCCTTACGTCCTTGAACACGGTGATGAAGTGAGGATCGGGGAGACTGTGTTGTCTTTTCACATTCACCCTGGCAGCGAGACCTGTGATGGCTGTGAACCAGGGCAGGTCAGAGCTCACCTGCGCCTTGACAAGAAAGACGAGCCTTTCGGTACGTGAACCACTGAGTGTGGTGTCGTGATGCTTTTTAGAACACTTCCATTCACTAAGTGTTTAAAATGCACTATGGCCCTTCCCTCCCCACCACTGAGCCCCGGCCCCCCTTCCTGTCACTGCCATGTGACTGAGATAGGTGAATGTCCCAGCTTGTGTCTAGTGGTGTGGTGTTGTAGAGAAGGTACGCTTCCGTGAGTAGTACTGCAAGGCTGAGAAGGGACTCACGGGTGGGCTGCCTCCACTCAAAGTCCTTTCAGAAATCGTAGTTTTTAATTGGCTTTCAAATAATGGGTTTCCAGAAGGGGTTTTCATACATCCTTAGGTTGGCTAACCCACATCCCAACCCCTTCCTCTTCTCCCATCCACACTTAAACATTGAACCCTTCTTTCTTCCGAGACAGGGTTTCTCTGTGTAGCTTTGGAGCCTGTCCTGGAACTCAGTCTGTAGACCAGGCTGGCCTCGAACTCACAGAGATTCGCCTGCCTCTGCCCCCCAGTGCTGTAACCCTTCTTTTACATCAAGTGTGCTCCACTTTGCTCTCCCCACTCTCCTGGGCCCCCTGTGCCTTCCTGATCCTGCAGACACTCCAGCTTCATAGACATATTGAAAATTTTTCACATGGGGAAGTGAATATGTGACATTTTGTCCTTTTTTCTGGTCCTGGGTTAGGTATCTCAGCATAATATTTATTTTCTGCTTGCTGATGAATGGATAATAATAATGTGATATACACAATGGAACTTTATTCTATTAATGAAAAATAAGACTATGAAATTTCCAGGGAAAATGGTTTGAATTGGAAAATATACTGAGATAAACTAGTATTTTTTAGTAAGTATTAATCTTCTATGAGGTCTATCATATTCAAACTCAGTTTTTCCTTCTAGTTGGTCCAGCATTAAGTAAGGAGGAGAAAGAGTTGGAAAGGAGAAAAGCGCTAAAGAAAATACGGGTGAAGTACGGTCTGCAGGTAACGATGTTGATTGTTATTCCATTGTTCAATGTACTGAGCACATTTTATATGATTAAGTACTGTTTTCCATGACTACTTATATAATTTCTGTAGTTCCGGTGTTTATAACTTAACTGCTGAAGTTGGAGTTGAAAAATGTAGTAGGTTATGTTGAAGTAGACAGTTGTGGTTTCCAGAAACCTTCATTAAAATACTGAAGGGGCAGAGGATGCTGCAAGTGCTGCTGCATGGCTGTATGGACCGAAAGTGAGTCCGGAAGGAGACCGTGTACTCATGCAGAAAGCTTGATTTGAAAACGATGGAATGGGGTGGAGAAAGATGTCTGCCCCCTCCCCCACAGATGGCGCTAGGATGATGGATGACCATGTGCAGAAGACAGAAACCACAGAATGAACGACAGGAACAAAGAGTGTTGGTCCATGTTATATGCCTTGTAAATTATGACTAAAAGTGGGTTATTGATGCAAACGGAGAAATGTAAAACATGTTTGCAAGATAGTTCACTGGGTAGCGGCACTTGCTGCCAAGCCTGAGGTCCTAAGTCTGGTTCCTGGGACCCACATGGTAGAAGGAAAGGACTGACTCTCACAAATTGTCCTCTGACCTCCATGGGGGTGGACTGGCACATGTGTGCACACATGGATACACACAAAATGAGAGACTCGTGTAATTGTAACAAAATCTTTAAAATATGAAACAAAGGAACTTAAAACTTGTAGGAACTTGCCCCTGTCAGCACTAGTTACTGAATTCAGGACCTTGAGCATGCCAGCAGGGGTTCTTCTGGCACTGAGCTATGTCCCTAACCCCAGGAAATCTTTCTTAAAAAGAAAGATTAGGATTAGGTTGCTGGGCATGATGGCACACCCCTTCAATCCCAGCACTCAGGAGGTAGAGGTAGGCGGATCTCCATGAGTTCAAGGACAGCCTGGTCTACATAGTGAGTTCCAGGCCAGTCAAGGTTACATAGCAAGATCTTGTCTCCAAAATAAATAAATAGATGAGAAAATAAGATGAGGTAGAGAAAGGAGGATAGTTCACTTGGTAAAATGCTTGCCCGGAAAGCATGTGGGCCTGAGTTCAGATCCCAGCACCCATCTGAAGGCCAGGATGGCAGTGCATGTTGTCCCACACTGCAGAGGTGGGGTAGGAGGACCCCTGGAGCTGCTGTCCAGTCAGGCTGTTCGAGTCAGTTGACCCCTCCAAACCTAAGGTGGAGAACACTTGAGGAGGACAGCTGGTAGTCTGTACCTCTGACTCCACGTGCACATCGTATGCAAGTTTAAACAGATTTCTGAGGTGTCTAACACCAGAATCACAACCCATGGGGATAAAGACTATGAAGATAAACCATAGGCCAGGAAACACTTGCAAGTCACATCCCTGATGAGAAACTTCATCTGGAATTTACAGAACACTGAAAATGAGAGGACAGCTTAGTTTAAAAACAGGCTCGTGGACAGCAGCACATACTCAGTCCTGTCTACCTGGAGATTTTTATGAAGAGATGACTTCAGCTCATTCAGGGCCAGCCTTGTGCTACCTACTGTATGTAAGAATTATCTTTCTGTTGCTGTGATGAAATACAGGACCAGAAGCAGCTTAAGACAAGGTTTAGTTTAGCTAAAAATTCCAGAGAGATAGACTGCTAATGTTGGGAAGGGCGTGCATGACAACAGGACCAAGACGCTGGTCAAAGGGACGCAGAGAGGGAGAGCAAGAGATGGAACAAAGCTATAAACTGAAAGCCCTTCCCAGGGACACGCTTCCTCCCGCGAGGCTCTGTATTGCTAAAGGTTCCATAACCTCGCAGACAGCGCCACCAACTGCGGACCAGTGTTACATACATGAGCTTATTGGGGACATTGATCATTCAAACAACTACCCTGTGTTTAAAAAATAAAGTACTAGATTTTAGCAGACACTTCCCAAAGAAGATACAGTTGGAAAGTAAAGAGACAAAAACGTTCAGTAAGGAATATTGGAATGTGAGCGATTACTACAGTGAGGTACCAGTGAGCATCTATCTATAGAACTGTGAAAATTTTAAACTGACGGTACAACTCTTTCACAGGATTATAAGGAAACTGACGCTTATATATAACTGGGAGGAATGTTGAATGGTGCAGTCACTCTGGGAAAACAATGTAGTAATTTGTTAAAAGTTAAAAGGGCTGTAGGTGTGTCTGTCATTCCAGTTTACAGTATTTGCCTGAGAGAAGTGCAAACATAGTTTTCTGCAAAGATTGGTAAGCAAGTGTTCGTAACTTGTCTTTTAGTAACACTTTCCAACTGAGAGATTCAGATGTCTTTTAAATATGGATAACAAACCTTGCTGTGGTCCTATATGGAGTACCATTAATTAATTAAAAAGCAAGGACCATTGACACTGATGTGACCTGGTGCCACTGCCACACCTGTGTGCACCTTTACCACGAGCCTGCCGTGCCGTGGAGGTTCTTTGGAATCCTTAGAGAAGGGGAACTAGATGTTTTCTCTCAGTCCCGGGGTTCGGGTCTTATCATTATGTGTGCATACCTGATGTGTACGGGCGTGCATGCCACAGTGCCTCGCGGAGGTCAGAGAGCAGCTCCGTGAAGCTGGGGCTCGGGTCTCAGGCCTGCATGGCAAGTGCCTTTCCCTGGTGAGAAAGCCATGAACACTAGTTCATATGACATGAGAAAGGCCAGGACAGTTAGTCAAAATGCACTGGATTTCCACATACGACCTCCCTGTGCTGTTGTTTATTTTGTGACGGAGCGAAGATGGCCTGTCTGATAACGGGCGGCCCATACAGCCACTGTTTTCATTCGTGACTGCAGAGGCCCCGGGAGCCATAGTTACTAAACTGTATTTTCATTTGCTTTCATTTTTCTCAATGGATGGCTTGTGATTGTTAAGAATACAGAATATGAAGATGAAAAAGCGTTGAAGAATCCAAAATATAAAGACAGAGCTGGAAAACGCAGAGAGCAGGTTGGAAGCGAAGGGACTTTCCAGAGAGATGATGCCCCTGCATCCGTTCACTCGTGAGTGTTGACTGACACCTCCGAGATAAGATTTCTTGTTAAGTTTTCTTACCTAGTAGTTCTTTTCTCATGGTAAAGTGACTTTGTTAATCAACATGAAAAATGTGATTTTGAGGCTTATAATATGACCACACTTTGTATTAAATTGGCTACATTTTTTTTCATTCCAGGTTGAGTCAGATTGAATCTTCCATGCAGAAATGAAAATGATAAAATTGTGATTTTTCTCCCTTGTTCCCACACTGTTTTAGCACTTGTGCCAGGGTTAATTTTATAATTACAGTTGCTGGTAACTTCCTTCACAGTGTGTAGAAGGGATGTCCTACTGTGCACGGAGTCAGGTGATGAACTGTAGATGCAGCAGGCAGCAGGGCAGACACATTAGAGAGAGAGCGTTCCTTGTGCTGGACAGTAGGAAGAGTACATTAGATTTAAATTAGAAGTAAAGAATAAGCGCCTTGGCCTGCTTCCCTTGGCATATTATAAAAGAAGCTAAAGTAGCGCACCACACAGTGAGAAAGTCATAAAATACAAAATCAAAACTCTCACATTAGAAAATCCATCACACAGAGTGCAGGTAGGGAGCAAAGGGTTCCATTTCCCCTTTTTATTGGTTCATCCATATGTAGAGAAAGTCATAGTGTTCTGTGCTGACTGTTCAAGCTTGTGAGAGTGCACGTTTCATGGACAAGAAGTGTCAGTAACCTCTGACCTGTGCTAACTAACCTCTGCCCTGTTCTTCCCAAAGTCAGTCACCGTCCTGACAGCAATAGCTTCATTGATTCTGAAATGTTAAGTGAGTGGGCAGTGCAGTATCCCTATAGTCTGTAGTCTTTTGTCTGGTGCGGCTCTGTTGATGCTGCTTGTTTTCATTGCCGGAGAACGTGCTTTGTGAATGGCCTCAGCTGGTCTGTGGACATCGAGTGCCTTATCCTCTGCTGCGTTAGGTTTGCTTGCGTGTACATAAGTCATTAGGTGCATGTCTGTTAGGTAGCGTCTCCAGAGGAGAGTTTGTGTCCTCCACGCTAGGAGGTATTGTTAGTGTTTTAAAGGAGCTGAACTGGTTATTTTTAATGCATGAGTTTATTGTACATATGGCCTTGAAAGTCTTTATAAATCAGTTATCATCTTAATTTTCCCCTACAGTGAAATTACAGATAGCAACAAAGGCCGGAAGATGTTGGAGAAGATGGGCTGGAGAAAGGGAGAGGGCCTGGGAAAGGATGGTGGAGGAATGAAAACGCCGGTAAGACTCGTGTTTTCTCTCATTCATAAATTCTTGGACTAGACAGTGTAGTAATGAGCCAGGCATTGCCAGGCGCCAGGGCTACAGTAGTAACCTGAAACAGACCCGATTAAGGCCTTTGTGTGTTCTCACTTAACACATGTGGGTGATGATTGATATTTTGTGCTTTGGGAAAACCTTGTCTAGAATTTTTTTCTTAAATCCAGACCATTAAAGTGTTATTTCCTGAATCAAAGGTTTTCTTGTGCTTTTCAGTTGTATGGGTTTTTAAGTTGTTTGCTTTACCATTTTGAGCATTAAACCCAGGGCCTTGAACATGTTAGGCAAGCACTCTTACCAAGCTACCCTCAGTCCTTTTAACGTTTTTAAATGGCATTCTTACTAGTCTGGTACTGAACATTGCAGGAAGAGTTGGTAAACAGTTAGTTTACACATAGGCAGATTCTGCAGTAGCTGGAGAGACTTATGCTTAAGAGCCCCGAGCTCTGTATGTATAAAACAGAGAACAATGTGTAGAAAACAATGCATCATTTAAATTCTATAGTCCCAGAGTCAATGGGAGACAGCGGTTATCTTTAACTCTCTCTCCACAAAGTGACCTTTGTTAGTACGTGATATCTACCGAAACAGATGGACCACAGCATGAATTTGTGCCAGTTTTCTCATTTTCATTGGAGCATGATAGAAAGAATAGTTTTATAATTAGACTCTGAGTATGTATGAGCCTTATCACTGAGTCTTTGAGCATGTTTGAAGTTACATTGCTGTGTAAGGTGAGGATGATAAGAACCATTTTCAAGGGTGTCCTGTAGATAAAGCTCTAAGCTTTTATGTAAGGCACCAGTCTCTGGTAGCTTCCTAACATGAGAGGCCTTCATCTCCTGATGGGAAGGTAAACAGCAGTCAGATTCTCTTCATGGCTCTGTGTGCACAGCCCTGGACACGGAGCACACGCTTTGTGCATGCCAGGTAGACCCTGCAGTGTCCAGTGACTCCCAGGCCTCCTCTGACCATCTTAGCGCTTAGTCCTCTTGTACATTTCCTTGAGTGAGACTAGGGCAGGGGTTTAAATGGTCCATGGCCTTACTTTGGGTCAGAATGGACCGTTCAGGTGTGTCCCTCCTGTGTCTGTGGACTGAGCAGTCTAGCTGTGAATGCAGCCTAAACAAAACATAAACCTACATAAAACAGAACGAGGCTTTTGTTGTTCATTTTTGGGGTGACTGTTCAGAGAATAAACTTTGTAGATAAGAATATTCATCACAATTAAAAAGGACAAGCATAAAGGTTTGATCACAGCTGTTTAAGGAACATGTTTTTAATAGAGTCGGCTGTACTTAGCTCTGGCAAGATAATGCAAACATAATGTGCTTAAGCTCCATGGGAAATAGTACATGTATTCCCGTATGTATTTATGTATTTGATGTGTTTTCTTTGTGTGAGCCTTTAATAAGTCAAAGAATTACAGGCAGACGTCTACACAGCTGTGGCACACAGCAGGTTTTGGTGTGTTTCGGTTCTAAAACAAGTCCTCTGTTCAACTCTCATAACAGATCCAGCTTCAGCTCCGCCGGACACATGCAGGCTTGGGGACAGGGAAACCGTCCTCTATTGATGATCTTCACTTTCTCCAGAACAAGAGCAAGAAAAACTGGGACAAAGCGAGAGAGAGGTTTGCAGAAAACTTCTCAGAAACTAAACCTCTGAAAGATGCAGCAGGGGCCACGCCGTGGGTGAAGGGGTCTGCAGAATGAAGGTCGGTCACAGGAAAAACTGGAGCTTTGAAAAGAGAAGAGTTTGAAAACTGTCACTGTAGAAACTTGGGTCCTCAAAAAGTCAGTAACAGGAGGGAACTCTTCAGATGGTCCTCTTGATCCACACACGTGTGAGGACGTGTGCTTTACAGCTTGTAGAGAGCGTTTGAACTCGGGCAGGAAGTGGAATGAACTCATGCAGGAAGTGGACTGAAGTTCACGGAGCACAGGCAGAGCCTGTCAGACCTTTGTTGTTTTATACTGTCATGTACCACACCTGTAGAGGGCAATAGCCATGTGAGCAGAATTCAGACAACCACTAATGACGTGAGTGGACGTCCTTCCTGTCTCTATGTGTTCGCTGTTAGAAGATGCGCAGACAGGAAATAGCAGACGTTTATAAAACAATTCTATGTGGATACTTGTTTACACCTTTTAGAACCTAGGTTTTTTGTTTTTTTAAGCTGAGAAACCCTGAGTAGTGGAGCATAATTTTATCCTTGAAATAACTGCAGTAAATTGAACAACTGATGAGCAGGTGACATGCTATAGAAAATTAGTCTCAAACTGTTTTCTTCTGTGAAGAATGTTGATTTGTACTATATATTCAGCATTTGCCTTTGGGTTTTTCCTAGCTGATGAAATATTTGATATAGACAACTGGGTGCGTATTGGCATATTCAGTGTGCTAGCATTTTTAGTTTTGATAAATACCATTGCGGGCAATGGGTTTGTGTCAGAGAAACCTGACAACTAGTGCAGATGGATTACTTAGCCAAGGCTTCAAACACAAACATTTGCTGGAAATGTGTTCAAATGCAATAAAAAACATTTTAAAAGACTTGATTTCTTGAATAAATGATTTAAACATATTAATCTCCTTTGTATTTGCAACCAACCAGAATTGTCCCCTTTGCATTGGCAAACCAATGGCAGAAGGCAAAAGCCTCTGGGGGCAGCCGTCTTATTTACCACCCTATACTGTTCACTGGGAAGCTAACACTGGAATTGTCTCTCTTTTTTTTAGCAGTAAGTATAAACCATAGCTCCCCATCTTCAAAAAAGAAATGTCTTCGAGATTCAGAAGCAAGTGCAGGAAATTCTGGTAATGAAAGAGATATGGTCACGGAAATAATTCACAATGAAAGGTTACCCGTGGAACTCACGCTCTAGTGGTACAGGGCATGTGGGGGTGGGCGCTGAGAAGTCAGTTATGACTAGAGGTGAGAAGAAGACCAATTAACAAGTCCCTAGAGGACTAGGGTGGGAGAATTTGGCCCTATGAGTCCTCATTTGGATAGTGTTTCTATGTGCCCTTACACGTGCGTGCATGTACATGCGCGCGCGCGCACACACACACACACACAATCCACTTGGAGGCAGCAGGAATGCTCTGCATTATTTCCTCTAAAATAGAAATCAGAAATATATTTTGGTGCTGGTTGCCTGAGTAGGTAACAGCAGGGCCTTCAGGACAGGTTTTGCTTCCGGTGGGTCCCTTTTCCCACCTCTAGTCCACTTCGGAGGGGAAGTGTTCTTCATAGGCATTTTTACTAAGAAAATGGAAAACTAGAAAACAGTAGTAAAACCCGAAATATATGTATGTAGCACTTGCATTCCTAAACCATTTTGCAGCTCTGAAGCCTCAGGGCTTCACTGTATATTATTAATGTACCGAATAAGTGTCTCTGTTTCTGTCTGGAATTTATCTCACATGTCTCTGTCAAACAACAAAAGAGATGTATGTGTAACCAATTGGTAAGCTGTAAACACAGAACATATGTGAGCGTCTATTAGTTTAGAAGCATAAATGTGAGCTCTATACAATTTGGATTATGCACAGAACTGTTTTAAATGCAAATTTTAAGTAGTACTTTATTCACATCGTGCAGATTTGCTAATTTATGTAGTAGCTTTTAAGTGCTTGTTTTAAATTGAACTACAAGTTGCTGAATTTTAAGCAATTTAACATCTTAATTTTGGCCAGAACATGAGAAATGTACAGTTGAGGACTGAAGCAGCCATCCACTTTCACAGAAATCATTTTCTGGTATTAAATAGCTAATGGAACGCTCCTCACAAGGAGGACTTTTTTTGTTTTTGTTTTGTTTTTTCAGCTTTTGAAACAGGGTTACCCCCAGCATTTCCTTCTCACTCTGATTCCATTTGCTTCACTCAGAAGGCTTCCCGGTTTTCATGTGAAAGGCTATTTATTAATTGGGCATGTTCCCCAGGGACAGGCAGAAGTTAGAAATCCCAAACAAAGGAAACCAGGAGGCATGAGGAACTTGGTAAAGTTCTGGGATAGAAGGGGTGCACGTGGCTGATGGCCGGAAGCACTTTTGAACCTAGCCCCTAAGTTGTCCTCAGGGACATGTGGACACAATCTCCTGGAACCTGGTCATATGTGTTTTTCTCTTAAAGTGTCGCCTTCATTTCTGCTTTGAATCCGTGATTCAGGGCATTTCAGTTGCTTTTTCAGACTTTAGAATAGGATGCCACTGGATTCCTCAGAGTGGGATGGCGTTGTGGTATAGACCGGCTTATCAGGGCGCGGGCTTGGCCCATTGCCTCCCTGCCTTGTCATAGTTCTGGCTTGTGGCGAAGTGACTTTTGGAACTCTGGACATGTCATGTCTTAGGAAGAGTGGGGCAAGCGTGGTACAAGATGCCTGTTCTTTTCTGTCAGGGAGGCAAGTCCTCAGGCTGACACTGCCCGCTTCTAAATATCCCCAAGAGTCTCATTCAGAGCACGCAAAGGTGGCCACAGCTGGCTTAAGCCGGTCATGAACCATCCATTGGAGCCGAGCATGTTGTTGTTAGAACAGTTGAGGGTCAGTGGACAGCGGAAGTTTGGCACAGATCCTGAGTAAGCAGGTAACCATTGGCCATGTGACCTAACTCTCCTGAAGTAGAGGCTGCGGTTGGTTAAACTATGATATATCCTTACTATCTTTGTATCCATAAAAACAGACTCCTGTACACTGATAAAGAAAAATATGGGGCTGGAGAGATGGCTCAGAGGTTAAGAGCACTGGCTGTTCTTCCAGAGGTCATGAGTTCAATTCCCAGCCACCACATGGTGGCTCACAACCATCCATAATGAGATCTGGTGCCCTCTTCTGACCTTCAGGTGTATATGCAGACAGAACACTGTATACATAATAAATAAATAACTCTTTTTAAAAAAAAGAAAAATATGTCAGTGCCTTCTGATGTTTAAAGGCAAGTTCTAGGATGTGCAGAATCTACTTTACAAACAGGGGCACACATTGAATTATTAGTGATCCCAGGAGTAGGCAGACTTTTCCTTTTAATTATTTCTATGTGTGAATTATATCTAGGGTCTCGCTCATGCTTACACAAATACCCCACTGCTGAGCTGCACCCCAATGGCTACTGAAGAGTTAAGCAGGGAAGGGCTTCCACTGGATTGCCCCTAGCAGGAGAACTGGTTGGTTGAAGGGAGAAGAGGAAGGCTGGAGACTTGGAGGGTTCGTGTGGCTAGCAGATCCTCAGCCTACAGCAAGTGCTGTGCAGTCCTGGAAGGCAGGAAACCTTGTGTGTCTTCCTCACTGCTGTTTCTTAGCGCCTAGCTCAGGCCTGATGCTTGGCAGGTCCTTGGTAATTCATGACTGGAATGCGGTGCACATTGGCTGTGTATCAGGGGCTGCACTAGGCACTTAGCTTGTATCCCTGGCTCTCAATACTTAAGAATTTAAAAACCTAGGCTTAAGGGGTGTTTTTGTTTGTTTTGTGGGGAGTGGTAGAATCCCCAGCATTGTCTGTATTTAAAGAAAAAAAGGTGGGGCTGTATTTTGTTGAAGGTCAAAACCTGCTTGCAGGAAGTGGCAGTGATACCCCATCTTGCTGGCTGAGGGCTCTTTTTAAATGGGTGGAAATCTCCAGTGCAGAAGCAGCAAAAAAATATGTCAAGTGCTGCTCTCTGGTGACATTCTTTGACTCTGGTAGCCGGGAGCCACTGGAGTGGGCAGACAGAAGCTGGGTCACAGTCCCTGTGCAGCCCCCTCGCGTATCTCTAACCCTCAGCGCCAGTGTTATCAGCTCGTCGTCTGTGGTCTGAGACCCTTGGTCCCAGACGCCTGTCAGCTCCCCGGGACTCACAGGGAGCTTGCCGCTGTTCTCCGGCTCCTTACAGCTCTTCCTGCTTTAGTCTCAGCCTCTGCTTTCTGGTCCTTTCTCTCCACTTCCCTTCTTGCCCTGGCCACTCTCACTGTCCAGCCACTGACTCCAAATGCTGGTCTTTTTAACTTCCACACTGCGGCTCCTGTTGGGCCGCCCAGGGCACAAGACACCTCACTCAGTGAGCTCCTGGAGATCCAGGTACTGAGTGCCTCTGCTGTTGCTGCTCTCTGTCTCTGTCTCTCTCCCTCCCCTCCCCTCCCTCTTTCCCTCACCCTCCCTTCTTCCCTTTCTATCCCTCTCTCTCTCCCTCCCTTCCTCCCTCCCTGCTACTAGCTCAGACTGCTCTTCTGAAAGCAGATGAGACCATTCTAAAGAAAAGCCTATTGTTGGGCCTGCTTCCCAACAGCCCTGGAGGCAGCACAGGAGACACAGTCTGTGGTGATACTGTGTTCCCAAAAATATTGTGCACGCTAATAAACTTATCTGGGGTCAGAGAACAGGACAGCCACAATATTAAACATAGAGGATAGGCAGTGGTAGCACACGTCTTTAATCCTAGCATTCCAGAGGCAGAAATCCCTCTGGATCTCTGTGAGTTCAAGGCCACACTGGAAACAGCCAGGCACGGTGACTCATGCCTTTAATCCCAGGGAGTGGTAGCAGATAGCAGAAAGGTATATAAGGCGTGAAGACCAGGAACTAGAAGCATTTGGCTGATTAAGCATTTGGCTGGTTAAGTTTTCAGGCTTTCGAGCAGCAGTTCAGCTGAGATTCATTCTGGATGAGGACTCAGAGGTATCCAGTCTGAGGAAACAGGATCAGCTGAGGAACTAGCAAGGTGAGGTTGGCTGTGGCTTGTTCTGCTTCTCTGACCTTCCAGCATTCACCCCAATAACTGGCCTCAGGTTTGATTTTATTAATAAGACTCTGTAAGATTCATGCTACAACAGTCTGTTTTTGGACAGTCACACCCTTGTCTCAACACCAGTTACACTCGATGATTTGGCTTTGGACCAACCACAGCCTTGTTTCTAGGCAACAGCTATGTCTCTCTGTTAGACCACCAGGGGACGTGCTGCCCCTCTGTCCAAGGTGGAAATAGTTGCAGGGTTATCATAGAGTTCTTCTAGTCTTACGGCAAAAAAGAGTCGAGCACAAACTGTTTTGAACAGCCTGGCTGAGGTGATCTCTGCATTCACGACACCACCAGGACTGATGAAAGTTCCAGTGCCAAGGAATAGGCCACCTCCTCTTAGCCTGTGTCTTAGTCGGGGTTACTATTGCTGTGATAAAACACCATGATCGAAAGCCAGTTGGGAAGGAAAGGGTTAATTTGGCTGACACTTCTACATTATAGTTCATCACTCAGGAAAGTCAGGACTGGAACTCAAACAGGGCAGGAACCTGGAGGCAGGAGCTGATGCAGAGGCCATGGGGTGGAGGGGTGCTGCTTACTGGCTTGCTCCTCATGGCTTCCTCAGCCTGCTTTCTTATACAGCCGAGGACCACCAGCCCAGGGAAGACACCACCAACAATGGGTTGGGTCTTGCCCATTAACCATTAATTAAGAAAATGACCTACAGCCAGGTCTTTGGAAGGCATTCCTTAATTGAGGTTCCCTCCTTTCGGATGACTGTATCTTGTGTCACGTTGACCTGGAACTAGCCAACCCAGCCTGCCTCACTGCTTAGCTGCCACTGCGGCCACAGCTAGACAGAACCAGCTGGATCATTGGGTAGCTGTCCCAAGGTATCTGGAATATTCATAATGGCTGGTGCTGGCATAAAGGGTGGTCCCAGTTATCTATTAGAATGAGTCTTTTTGTTCAAGGCAGCCAAGGAGGCAAGGAAGAGTCTAAGGGCTGCTAACTAGGGAGCCAGACTGCCCCATCCCAGGATGCCCAAGAGGACTTTGTAGGTAAAGGTACCCCTACCAGACTTGATGACCTGAGTTCCATCAGGACCAACTTAGTGGAAGGAAAGAGCCAACTCCAGTAGGTTGTCCTCTGACTGCCATACTTGCACCAAGGCATGTAAGCGCATGCCCACACAGGAATCAATAAGTGACAAAACCACAAAACTCTTTGTATTGCCCCATCTTTAGCATTGTTCCCTGTTTGCAGGAAAATGAAACGTCAGAAGTACTTACAACAAAGACTTAACTCATAATTAGCACTAGCTATTTTAACAGATCGTAACCATGCTTAGCGCCTGCCCAGTGGCTCAGAGAGAAGTATAACCCCCTTGTGCGTCTCCACAGAGCTGGGATTTTAGTCTTCCTTCTTTTCATCCCCAGGGGATGGGGAAGAGCATAAGGTGAGGGTTTGGTGGATCTGGGTTCAAGTTAGGGCTCCAGTCCCTTTGACCTGAATGGCTATTGGAAATGTATTTAATCTCTGTGCCGGGATTTCCTTGTGATTACTGGAAAGTTAATGAGACGGGACTGTGTGGCACTGCATAATGAACCCTCAACTGTCGGAGAGTGTTGGCACTGTTTCCCTCTGTGCTGCGCCTGTGTATAGCACAGTCCTGGAGTGAAGATGTGGTTACCGGCATCAGGGAAGATTAGAAATGGGGTTATGACATGCACTTCATTCCCCACAGTGAAAGGCAGTAGGTAGTGAAAGGTGTAGACAGGAAGACGAGTTAGGAACTGAGTTTCTTAATGCATTTTGGAGAGTAAGTAGAAGGTTGGTAGAGGAGATGGGGAGAGAAGACAGAAGCTATTGTGGGTGATCTTTACCATCCTCGAAGGAGGAGTGGATTTGACAAGACCTTAGAAAAGAAAAATAAGATTTTAGATACTTGTATTTCAGCAGCATACATCAAGCCAGAAAACAGTCCTGGGGTGCTTGGGCAGGGTGATGTTTTGGATTCTTAGGGAGACCACAATGAACAAGGCATACAGATAACCTGCTGCCTTCATGAATCCTTGTTGTAAATATTATTTTAAGATGTGTTATATTTATTTATGCTGTGGAACATTTGTAAAGTGATGCAAAGATGTGCTGCATTCTTTTATGTTGCATCTGTTTAACTTTGTGAAGCTGTGTTATTTTGCCTGTCTAAAACTCCTGATGGTCTAGTAAAGAGCTGAACAGCCAATAGCAAGGCAGGAGAAAGGTTCGGCAGGGCTGGCAGACAGAATAAATGGAGAAATCTGGGAGAAAAAAGAAGAAAGAGCAAGAGAATAAGGAGAGGACACGAGGGGCCAGTCACCCAGCCACCCAGTCAGCCACAGAGTAAGAGTTTAAGTAAGTTATACAGAAATAAGAAAAGGAAAAAGCCTGGAGACAAAAGTTAGATGGGATAATTTAAAGTTAAGAAGAGCTGACAGGAAACAAGCCAAGCTAAAGCCAGGCATTCATAAGAAAGAATAAGCCTCTGTGTGTGATTTATTTGGGAGCTGGGTGGTGCCCCCCACCCCCAAAGAGCAAAGAGCCAAAGAACCAAAGAGTAAAAAAAAAAATCCAACAACAAATCCTTCATTTATTTTCAGGTAGAATTGGGCAAAATGCAAAGGCCAAATGATGCATGAAAGACCTGATAATACCATGGTTTTGATCCCAAATAATTTCTATTCATTTACAAAGTTTTAAAGCTAGATTTTTTTGAGTGGGGTGTGGGAGTCTGCTGGAGTCCAGCTCTGACCTGTTGAAAGGTTCTAGGGAGGAGGAGAGAGGAATGAGAAAGTATTAGAAATATAGACCTAGATGAAGAGAAAGACAGAGACACAAGATAGCTTCAGGAGGGCCCTGGGTCAATATCCAGACATCTCGAGATTTATTCTAATTGGATTTTTATACACTACCAAGCGGAGAGGCAAAAGACCTTCCTCTTTCAAGATCAAAGCACAATGTACAACCAAGTGTAGACCCTTCAAAACACCTGGTAATCACGCCCCTGGCCAAATCATCCTATTATGCAGCCCTGCTGGGTAAAGCAAGCTCAGACTCTCTGGCCTTGAGTAAGGCCTTGCTAGGGAGCCCCTGTGGGTCCCCACAGTGGGGGGGGGGGTTAGGTGGGTTTTTATCTTTTTTCATGTTTTTCAGATCTATCTTCAAACTTATTTAGAAGAGTCTTAGGGTCTCTGTCTTTAACTATTCTTAGTCATCTTTTTGAGATTTGAGACAGGAGGATGACAATAAAATCTTGCCAAGGCTGCCGCCCCTCATTTGATGGCTCATCTTATCAACACCTGAGATTGTAGCAACAGCAGGGTAGACATTGGGTCTCACCCTTTTCAATCTAGCAGTAAGTGACGGTCATGCCAAAAAATCAAGACAGAAGCTGTGAGCCAAGCTGCTAGGTGTTTATGCTGACTGAAATAGTCCCTGGAGATCAAAGAGGGGAGGCCCGTGTATGTGGACAGATGGGTGTCCCTGCCTGTGTAGGAAGAAAGTGCTCTCAAAGTTATTCTGTGGAGAAGTAAGCTCTCATCATCTGTGTGAAAACGCCATGTACTGCTCAGTGAGCAGAAGACAGTAGCTGGTGGAATCTTATTAGATGTATTTGAACATGTGAGAGTGAATTACTTAACTTCCCATTACCAGCAGACTCAAAGGTTAGGAAGGTCACCGGCTCATTCACCTGAACATTACTTAACTTGACCAAAAGCCCATGAGAATCATTCTGAAAGAACAAAGCTCTCATTACCATTTAATGTTTCTTTCTTAAAGCCCTATTTTAATTCTAGGAAGTCTGATCTCAGAAATGTCGTAATTAAAGTTTTCATAAGAAACATTTAATACTGTTTAAGTACATAATGGCTGCTGGTGTTCCATGTCATAAACCAACTAAAACGGGCTTTAATCTCTTCTGTAACTATGCTGCCTCGCTTAACCCCAAGGTATGGTGCTGTCAGACCAACTTATTAGTCACACAAAAATAATTATCATGTCTTTATTATAATCTCACCTTATTAGTCAGAAATATTAACCTCGCTAATCATGTACCATAGTCGCTGGGCTCTAGCACTATTTTTAAATATGAAAAATTTTCTGAAAGATGCAGATTTGCTAAGTCAAAGGCTATCTTAAAAAACTGGCTAGATCCAGTGAGTGCTCGGAGAGGTGTTTGGAAGCAGGAAGCGCTTTTGAAATAACTGTATATTCTCCCAGGTCAGTATGTAGGGACAACTGTTTGTGAGGCTTGTCATGTGACCTATAATCATGGTAACAATTTTGATTGGAGGGAGCAGTTCCTTTGGGGTTGGGAGGGAGAATGATTTTGTAAACTGTTTCTGTGGCTTGTGTGAGCCTCACTCAAGAGCTCTCCCAGGGAGGGAAGCCTGTCCTTGGTTGGGTGTGAGCTCCTTTTCAGATAAAGTAAGCAATGCAAGGCCTAGGCATGGGGCCTAACCTTATGCCAGCATTTGCCCGACTAGTATCCTCCTCACACCACCCTTGGTTGTTGTTATGCCCAGATCACGGGGACCCCCAAAAGACCACCACAGAGACCAAATCCCATATGTAAAAGCAAAGAGCCTTTATTTCAAGCTCCAGCTTGGTCTCTCTGTCCCACACAGCAGTGAGAGCAGAGAGACCTGAGCCCAGGCAATGTGGGGTTATCATAGCAGAAGTAAGGGTAAGGGGATTTTCAGGGTTTGAGACGCTAATATGTCTAGGGGTATCTGTAAAAGGGGACTAGGTATGTGCTAGGCTCAGGGACATCTGGCAATCTTATTTAATCTTATACGATGGTTGGAATGTTTGGGATGTCAGGTTCTTTCCCTTAGATGCTGGCCCATCGCTGAGTGGATCCCTGGGTGGTGTCAGCTTATGGCTTTCCCTGGATCAGGGTGTTGCCTGCCAGTAAGCCTGTCATGGCAGCTGTATCTGGGCCTCTAAGTCTGTCATGGCAACTGTGTGGTCAAGCTGCTTTGCCACGGACCCCCCAGCTATATGATGACATTGTTTCTAAATGCAGGTAATAAGGAAACCTAGTTAACCAAGCAACTGATTCACTGAACTAGCGATTGTTGCTCTGGTGTCTTCCTGTAACAGTAGTGTATCAGAGCCAAGGGGACCTTAATCAGATTGTCTCATCCATGTTCCGGGAGTACACTGAGGTGAATGGTGGGTACCAAGTTCAGACCTTCAGAAATGGAGCTTTCAAATCGGTTGCTTCTAGCTTCCTTTCTGTTGCTCTGATACAACACTCTGACCAAAGCAACATGCTGGAGGCAAAGGTTTATTTGCCTTACACTTCAGGTCACAGGCAGTCATGGAGGAAGTCAGGGCAGGAACTTAAAGCAGAAATCAGAAGCAATGCCAGCTCACCCAAATGCTCATGCTTTGTTACCTTTCTTACACAGCCCAGGATCGCCTGCCAGGGAACGGTGTTGCCCACAGTGGGCTGGCTTCTCCTTGTTAATCAGGACTATCCTCAACAGACATGCCCACTGACTAGTTTGAGCTGGGTAATCCCTTGAGACTCCCTTCTTAGATGATCTAGGCTGGGTCAAGTTGACATTAAGGCTAACTAGGGCAGTGTCCAGGAGAACAAAACAAAATCCTAGGCAAAAGGCAAAACCACAACAGTGTCTGTGACTCCAGCCTGGAATTTTTGAGGTCATAGCAGTCACGGTGGAAACTCAGTCCACGCCAATCAAATCCAAGCCAAGGATGACAGTTTGGTGGTATCACTGCCATGCTCCCCTACACTCATGCTTCTCCTCCAGTTTCCAACACAGAGTGCACGGAAACTTGACAGGAGAGAGTTGTAATTCCAAGCACCCATGTTCTCCTCTCTCATTACTACAGCAGGATGGTGCCATCAGCAAGTCCTGTCACCTTAAAGACAGCCCCGATGATACATGCAAGACATGTCCTTCCTGGTTACCAGCCAGCAATGACAGCTCCCTGTGAGCAGTCTGCCCTGGCCAATGTTGATCCAATCCCTGACCCCACCTCTGAGCTCTCAGACTCCACCTCTGCTGACCCCAGAATGCCAAAATGCCAGCTCACTGCTTGTCCCAACAGATGTTGTGTTTGCCAGGAGCCGTCAAGGCCAGAGGCAGGGTGCCCATAGAGGAGGCTGGAGAGAGGTGACCTGCCACCGCCCCTCTCTGCTGAGTGATCTGAGCACTTCCTGGAGCTCATTTTCCTCTCTGTCAAATGATGGCAGAGTGGACTAGGGATGGATTTCTCTCCAGGCTTTTTCGGAAATGGTGGTAATATACACCCTTGGGGTTGACTAAGGAAGTTGAGCGTAGAGGGAAAGGGTTTGTTTGCAAATGTAGATGATTTTTATTAGATAAGATTTGGTATAGGAAATTACAACTGTTGATGTCTATAGGCAGCGAGTTAGCCTCCTCCTTGACTCCCACAGCCAGCACCCAGGTCCTTTCAGCTCCTGTCAGTATTCTCTATAGTAAAGGATCTAAAAGTATAATTCTAAAAGTGACTCCTTTAGTTTGATGGCCCTGATCATTAGTGAGACAGAAGAGTAACATTTCTCAGAATCTTCTTTGCTTCTAAAATATCTAAATTCAGATCCTACAGCCCGATTTATAAGTGTACCTGAAGCTAAATTCCATTCATTGGGAGAAATGACATTAGGCTAACATAAAAATTGCAAATGATTAATGAAGTAGCAGGTTTTGGGAAACTGTTCTTAGACTGTGGCATGACATTCACATGAACTGTGTAAGGAAAGGGAGTATTACAAACTATTTTCCATGATAACCAAAATTTGTCTATTGGGGTCAAACCAATAACTAATAACTGGCACCTTTAAAATCTTCATTTATTGACTAAAGAATTATGCAGAATTGAACAGGGGTGTGCTGCAAATGCCTTTAATCCAAACACTCTGAAGGCAGAGGCAGGCAGATCTCTGTGAACTTGAGGCCAGCCTGGTCTACATAGCAAGTCTCAGGTCATTTGGGGCTAATGAGACCTCTCTCTCTCTCTCTCTCTCTCTCTCTCTCTCTCTCTCTCTCTCTCACACACACACACACACACACACACACACACACACACACACACACCTTCCAGTTAATCTACTTTTCTGTTGGAAATTTTAGAGAATTAAAGACAAATGAATTCTAAGACTAACTACAGAAGATTTGTAAAGTATCAGAATACATCTGATACCTCACATACTCGTAAGCACAGGTAAGTGACACCCCCACCCTGCTGCTCAAGCCTGCCAGTAGGGAAGGCAAGACCCCAAGAGCTATACGCTGGCTGGCCTGTTCAGAGGAGTTAATACCTCTATACAAGAGTCATGGTCTGACAAACGGGTGGGGATTTATCACATGCTAGGCAGGTACTCTGCCACTGAGCTGTACCCCAGCCCTGGGAAGAATTTATTCCCAGAGACTGAAGGGATTTAGAGGAAGGCAAAATGGAACAGAGGTACTAAGAACAGGCTGTGGGCTAAGTTGAGAGATGGGGGTGGGCAGTAAGGCATGTCGGGAGGAGGAGAGTGCAGTGTTTCATAGGACTCAGTACTCCTTACGAGTCTGTGAATGAGTTCCAGTAGCTGCTTCATAGTGGTTGTGCATGGGTGAAAGCCTCTGAGCATGCCTTCTCATCTACCCAATAACATGCCAGGGGGTCACTATGTGACTGAGGTGTGTGTGTGTCTTTGGAGACAAGGTCTCAGGTAGTCCAGGTTGGCTTCAAATTTGATATGTAGCTCAAGATGAATTCGAACACCTGATTTTCCTGCCTCTACCTCCCAGGCGCAGGGAGTACAACAGTGCATCATCATGCGTCTAGTACAGCTGTAGCCCATGGCGAATGCTCAGAAAATGTGAATGTCACTATTTTCACCAACTGGAAATGGGAGCAGGACAGCTGTCCACACTCAGGGGACAGTGCAGCAGCTAGGAAGGACACAGCAACCTGCAGACAGCTGGCCACATGCAGATCCTGCCTTGACCACTCCCCCAGCTGTAATTTTGTACAAATTAACCTATTTTTTAAAAAAATATTTTTTATTGCATTTGTGTGTGGGTGTGCCATAGTGCGTGCATGGACGTCAGAGAACAACTTGTGGGGATCGGTTCTCTCCTTCCACCATGTGGGTCAGATCCTGACTGGACTCAGGTCTTCAGGCTTGGCAACAAGCACCTTTACCCACTGAGACCTTGCTGACATTTTTCTTGGGCATGACGCAGGCACAGTAGCAACACCTCACCTTGGAGCTGCTGTGTGCTTGATAGTGCTGGGTCCCCAGAAAATGCTAGTTATCAGGTGTTGGTGGTGGCAGATATGCAAGCAGTGAGAAGAACCACGGAACAGGCAACTGGACATGAATGTCCAGATCCAGGGCGAACAGTCAAGGCTGGGATAGTTCAGTGAGTTGCTGGCAGAAGTTACTTAAGCTAAGGAAATGGACCAGGAGCTGAACGTAGAAGTCGGCCCATCAAAACAACTAGACAAATCTAAAATACAAGTGGATGCTTAAAACAAACTGTCACATATATGTGATATGAATGCATATATATACATATATATATTTTATTAGCCTTTCAACTTTCCCTAGATGGTTCAAGTAAAAAAAAAAAAAACTTGAGGACAAAACTCAAGTAAAAACAGTTTGGGAACTGTGAACACCTTTAGTCTCAGTGATCAGGATAAGGCAGGTGGATCTCTGAGTTCGAGGCCAGCCTGGTCTGCACAGTGAGTTCCAGGACAGTCAGGGCTACATAGAAAGACCCTGTCTCAAACAAAACAAAACAAAACAAAACCAAAACCACTTTAGAAAAGCATGTTCTATCTCAAAAGGGACCCCAGAAAGGGAGAACAAGGGCTGTGGAAAACCATTTTTGGTTTTGGGTGGTAGCTTAGTATGCAGTGATGCGTGGGAGCTTAGCATGCAGTGATGCATGGGAAGGGATCAGTGGAATGGAACATGGCGAGTGTGGGCAACAAGGACTTCTTGACCTTCAGGGGTAACAGGCTGGAGAAAGGGAGG
>CABHPQ010134889.1:0-23030 GCA_902168405.1 Peromyscus aztecus
TTTAATAAATTATTGTACATTATGTACCTTTCAAATTTTATCTAATAATTGATTGAGAAATATGTTCTGACAGAGAAATGGGGAACTCTGCTGCATTACTTTCTGGTGTTCTTTTTTTAAAGATTATTAGGAGAGTACTCAAAATTGGTTGCTAATTTTATGTCCCATTTTTCTGCATTAGTCTAGGGAAATGATACTGTATTTGACTGGAAAAAAATTCTGTCAAGGCCTTTGTATAAAGAAGCCTCACAACTCTGAAAATTTTCCAGGAGTCTTATTATCAGTTCTAACTACCTATGGAGAAAATGTATACTTTTGTATATTTTCAGCGAGTTAACCATTTGCCAACAAATAGGCTTAGGTAAGAAAGAAAGAAAAAAGAATATATCATGTGGCTTGGTTGTTCTAATAGGTCTCATTATACAATTTTTATAACTGAGAAGAACCCTAAAGACCTTTGCTTTAAGTGATGGAAATGATTAGTGCTCTCTACATATCATTTTATTCTCCTAGGCTTACAATCACACATTTTTTTATCCTATCATGCTTGTCCAAACTTACTGTTAACTTGTCATTTTATTAGCTAAAATTATAACATTTTGTTATTATGATGTATTATACAGTTATTCCCAGTGCTACGTAAAGTCTGTAACAGAAACCATAATACCCCAGGAAATCCTTTTTGAGGAAATTCTTCATACAGATAGTAAGCTGAGTACGTAGATGATCAGCATCTCATAAAGTATAAATCAATAGTCTTTACCATAATTACCTCATTCTGTAATGGGTGGAACACAATGGAGGTTCAGTTATTGTCTATACTGGTGTCTGTACTAGATATCCCTGACAAGGTAGTGATTTTGTCAAGAAACATGACAGGCGCTTCTTTCTACTTCATCTTCATCATTAGAGACTTCTTTCTTATTTGGCCTGTGAGAGGAGAGTATGGAGAGGGAACACTGGTTCTTAAATTCCTTCCTGGAAATAGTCCATATTCATTCTGCTTCTATTTGATTAACAAGGATCTAGATGCAAGGGGCACCGAGAAACAGACATTTCCAGAAACAACCCTGTGGCATGGAAAGGAACATTATTTGGTTCATGAAAGAGTAACCTTCTGCCATACCAAGCAACCTTTTAGAAGCAGGGTTTCTTTAGGCTTCAGATGTTCTCTGACTCATTAATGCTAACATAAACTTGCTATTCTTTATCAGTGGTAATTTTAAAAGGCAATATTTCTGCATCTTTTCCAAAAGAGCTATCACTTTTCTTAAATTGAAACTTGCCTCATTACCTGCTATTGTCTTGTATATAAAGACTAGCATAGACATTGTCTGACCTAACAAAATAAGAAGAGTAGTTTGAAGTCGGTGTTCCCATTAACATTAAGCCCAGTTGGACATAAAAGCTTGGATGCTACTTGTATGGTATGCTAATCAGTGTATCAGCTTCCAGTTGCTGCTGTGTCGTATTACCATTGTTACTAGCTTATTGTTCTGAGCATCCAGAGTCTAGAATGGGTTGCAGAAACTGTGCTTCTCTTTCAGCTTCTAGAGCAGAGGCTGTTTCCATCACCCACAATCTGTATTTTTGCTTCATGGCCCCATTTCTGTCTTCAGAACCAGCAGTCCAATAACATCACACCCATGCTGACCTCTGCCTCCTTCATTTCATCTCTTCTGACTCGGAATCCCCTGCCTACCTCTATCTTATAAGACACCTGGGATTCCTTTGTCCCTCAGGCATAGCCCAAAATAATTGCCTAGCCTGGAGGTCCTGGAGTTAATCATGTGTGCAAAGCCCTCTTTGCCTTGAAAGGTAGCACATTCATAGAATAACATAAAGCATCTCCTAATCTGTGATTAGGGCATAGATGTCTTAGGGAGGGAGTCATTTAACTACCACAGTATGTTAGAGATGGGCAGACTTTTTCCCAGAGAAAAGCAAAACAATGAAATGGGTCTGTGGTTGCTGTTCAGAAAAAAAAAAAATGCTCATCAGATAGACCCTGCCATAATCATAACATGCTGGCTTTGGAGGGACTGTAAAGGTTATCTTGTCCAGCACTCATGTTCTACAGATGAAAAGCCCAGAGCTTTGGAGAGACATTTTCTTAGAAATTGGAAGATGTTTGTCATAGGCAGAGCTTTGGGAACTTCTGCAGATATTAGGGTAAAAGTAGAAAAAGAGAATCTTATTTCTTTCTTAGAACTTAAAGTACCTAGTTGCTCATGTCTCTTTCCATTTCCTTTCTTTGTTTTTTTACTTTTATTGGAAATAGATTATTTTTTTCTCATATAATACATCCCAATTACAGTTTCCCCTCCCCAATTCCCTTCCTTCCCATCTGTATCTACCTCCTTTCTCTCATTAGAAAACAAACAGGCTTCGAAGGGCTAATGAAAAAATACAGTATAAGAACATAAAATATAATAAGATAAAACAAAAACTAGCACATCAAAATTGGATAATATGAACAAACAGAAAGAAAAGAGCCCAAGAGAAGGTGCAAGAAACAGAAACCCACTCATTTGCACATTCCGGAATCCCATAAA
Organism: Peromyscus aztecus; assembly: GCA_902168405.1. Lineage (NCBI taxonomy): Eukaryota > Metazoa > Chordata > Mammalia > Rodentia > Cricetidae > Peromyscus > Peromyscus aztecus. The sequence goes on from CABHPQ010134889.1 coordinate 2,556, forward strand.
TACACTAAAATGGAAGCCATAATATATACACAAAGGATACTCTTTCTGCCCCCACTTCAGCAGGGTTCACTGAGTCCTCAGGGGAGGGATTTGAAAGAGAGACCCAGTTTAGGCTGAGTAAGTGTTACAAGGTCTCTCACTCTGCATAATGTCTGGCTGTGGTCTCTGTATTTGTTCCCATCTGCTGCAGGAAGAGCTTACCTGATGATGGCTGAGCAAGGCACTGATCTATGAGTATAGCAGAATGCCATTAGAAGTCATTTTATTGCTACCGTTTTTGTTTTTGTTTTTTAACAGTAGTATTTGGTTTTACACTAGGTCCTGGGGTTATCATTCTCAGATTCTTGGTCACCTAAGCAGCGCTGGGTATGGGTTTCATCTTGTAGAGTAGGCTTTAAGTCAAATCAGATATTGATTGGTTTCTACCACAAGCTTTTTGCCTTCATTACCCTAGCATATGTTGCAGGCAGGACAGTATTTTCAATCAAAGGGTTTGTGGCTGGGTTGATGTTTACCTTTCTTCTTTGGTAGCCTGCAGAGTACCTTCTTCCTGTACCAAAGATGCTAGCAGGTAGGCGTGAAGACACTACATAGGCACCAGCACAGCTTCTTGTTCAAGGAGTTGTGTAAGTGTTATCTTCAGCAATAGGATATTGCTGTCAGTTTGTGGAGAGCAGCCTATAGTTTTGGCAGCAGTCTGGGTTGTTTGGGGATTCCCATGGGACACATTTGACCAACAACTCAATTAGATGTAATCCAGTCCAAGTACTGGAAGCTTCATTAGGTGACAAGAGATGGTTGAATCGGTCTTTGTGTCCCCCATTGTTTGACGATTTCATTTAGATTGCATCATATGTGTATATATTTAAGGAAGCTTCTACTGTATTAGGTTTCCATACTACCCCTCAAATGCCCCTTGATTTTAGCTCTTCCCTCCCTCATCCCCCTCTGCCCTATTCTTCTGCACTTGATTCTCCTATTTCAGAACCCCAACATCTACCCATCGCTATACTGTTTACCTTTCCTAGGGAGATATATCTGCCTCTTCCAGTCCCTTACTCTATATCTAACCTCTATGGTTCTATGGAATGTAGCTTGGTTATCATTGATTTAAGAGCCAAATCCACTATAAGTGAACATATACTATATTGTCTTTCTGGGTTTGTATTACCTCACTCAATGATTTTTTCCCATGCATTTACCTGTGAATTTGATTTTTTTAACAGCTGGGTAGTACTCCATTGTGTATATGTACCACATTTTCTTTATCCATTCTTCAGTTGAGGAGCATCTAAGTTGTTTCCAATTTCTGGCTATTTCTGGCAATTTTGAACAGAGCAGCAATGAACATGATTGAGTAAGTGTCTCTGTGGTGGGGTCCTTTGGGTATATGCCCAAGAGTGATATAATTGCATCTTGAGGTAGATGGATTCCCATCTTCATGGGGAACCAGAAAACTGATTTCCATAGTGGTTGGAAGTGGGCAGCAATGGATGAGTGGTCCCCCTACTCCGCAGCCCACCAGCATAAGCTGTCACCTATTTTATAAATCTTAGCCATATGTCTAGTGTAAGATGAAATCTCAAAGTGGTCCTGATTTGCATTTCCCTTGTGGCTAAGGATGTTGAACATTCCTTTAAGTGTTTCTCAGCCATTTGGTTTTATTCTTTTGAGATATGTACCCCATTTTTAATTGTGTTAATTTTCTTGATATCCAGTTTTTTGAGTTCTTTATATAATTTAAATATTAGCCCTCTATTGGATGTGTGGTTAGTTGGCAAAAATCTTTTCCCATGCTGTAGGTTGCCACTTTGTCTGAGCAACAGTGTCTTTTGCCATGCAGAAGCTTATCAGTTTCATGAGGTCCCGTTTATTAATCTTAGTGCCTGTGCCAACAGTATCCTGAACAGAAAGCATTTTCCTGAGTTCAAGGTTATTCCCCACCTTCCCTGCTATCAGGTTCAACGTATCTGGTTTTATGTTGAGAGTTGATCCATTTTGGAGTTGAGTTTTATACAGGATGATAGGTATGGCTCTATTCATTTATTCTGTATGCAACTATCTCATTTTACCCATCACTTGTTAAAGACACTTGAAATATACACTTTTTTTCCAGCGTATATTTCTGTCTTCTTTGTCAAAAAGCAGGTGTCCATAGATGTGTGTATGCATTTATGTCTGGCTCTCCAATTAAATTCCATTGATCAACATGTCTGTTTTTGTGCCAATACAAAAATACTGTTTAGTACAGTTAGTACAATTTGATATAGGGGATGGTGATGCCTCCATTAGTTTTTATTATTCAGGATTGTTTTAGTTATCCTTTTGGGTTGGGTGGGTGGGTTGGTTGGTGTGTGTGTGTGTGTGTGTGTGTGTGTGTGTGTGTGTGTGTGTTTCCATTTGAAGCTGAAAATTGTCCTTTCTAGATCTGTGAAGAACTGTATTTGAATTTAGGTGGAGATTACATTAAGTCTATAGATATCTTTTGGTAGGATAGTGATTTTTATTATGTTAATCCTACTGATCCATAAGTATGGGAGGTCTGTCTTCTGATATCTTCAATTTCTTTCTTCAAACACATGAAGTTTTTGTCATACAAGTCTTTCACTTACTGGGATAGAGTTACCCCCAAGATATTTTATATTGTTTGAGGTTGTTGTGAAAGAGGTTTTTCCCTGATTTCTTTCCCAGTCTGTTTGTCATTTGTATATAGGAGGGCTACTGATTTTTGTGAGTTAATTTTGCATCCAGCTACTTTGCTGAAGTGTTTATCAGCTGTAAGGAGTTTCCCTGTGGAATATTGTGTCACTTCTGCATACTATCACATCATCTACAAATAAAGATACGTTGACTTCTTTCTTTCCAATTTGTATCCTGTGGGTGTTGCTTAAGTTTTTCTGCCTGGCCCACGGTCAGGATAAACCTCTTTCACCTGCCAGTCCCACAGCCGCTCAGACCCAACAAAGTAAACACAGAGACGTATATTGCTTACAAACTGTATGGCCGTGGCAGGCTTCTTGCTGACTGTCCTTATATCTTAAATTAGTCCGTTTCTATAAATCTGTACCTTGCCACATGGCTCGTGGCTTACCGGCATCTTCACATGTTGCTTGTCCTGGCTGGCAGCTGGCTGGCAGTCAGTGACTCCCTCTGCCTTCCTGTTCTTTTAATTCTCTCTGTTAGCCCCGCCTATACTTCCTGCCTAGCCACAGGCCAATCAGTATTTTATTAGCAACACATTTGCCATACAGAACATCCCACAGCATGTGGGTCTCCTTCAGTTGTCTTATTGTTCTGGATAAGACTTCAAGTACTATACTGAGTATGTATGGAGAGAGCGGACAACCTTGCCTTGTTGCTGATGTTAGTAGAAGTGCTCTGAGTTTCTCTCCATTTGAGTTGTTGTCTGTGGGCTTGCTGCAAACTGTCTTTAGTATGTTTAGGTATGTCCCTTGTATCCCAGGGCATTTTTTTTCTGTGTTCACTTTTTTATTCTTCTCTCATATAAATCCTAGAACTTTTATCATGAAGGATTATCAGATTTTTCCCCCCCGAAGGTGGTTTATGCATCTAGTGATGTCTTAGTTTGTTTATATGGTGAATTACATTTATTGATTTACATATGTTGAACTATGCCTGCATCTCTGAGATGAAGCCTATATAATTATGGTGTCTGATCTTTTTGATGTGTTCTTGGATTCTGTTTGGAAATATTTTACTGATATTTTTTAAGATTTATTTATTATGTATACAGTGTCCTGCCTGCATGTCATAAGAGGGCACCAGATCTCATTACAGATGGTTGTGAGCCACCGTGTGGTTGCTGGGAATTGAACTCAAGATCTCTGGAAGAACAACCAGTGCTCTTAACCTCTGAGCCATCTCTCTAGCTGCTTTTATTGATAATTTTTGCATCTATGTCCTTAGGGGAAATTGGTCTGTAATTCTCTTTCTTTGTTGGGTCTTTGTGGTTTGAGTATCAGGATAACTGGTCTTATAAAATAAATTGGGCAATGTTCTTTCTGTTTCTATTTTGTGGAATAATTTGATGAGTATTGGCATTAACTCTTCTTCAAAAGTCTGATAGAATTCTATACTCACTGTCTGGCCCTCCTTGGGTGTTTTTTGGTTGGGAGACATTTCACTACTGCATCTCACTGGAGGTTTATAGTTCTGTTTAAATTGCTTACCTGATTTTGATTTAACTTTGTTAAGTAGTATGCATCAAGAAAATTATATAGATTTTCCAATTCTGTGTAGTACAGGTTTTTGAAGTCTGTGTCTATGATTCTCTAGATTTCCTGTTGCTGTTATATCCCCTTTGGGTCTCTAATTTTGTTAATTTGGATAATCTCTCTGCCTTTTAATTACAATGGATAAGGGTTTGTCAAACTAATTGGTTTTCTCACAGAAGCAACTCTGTTTCATTATTTCTTTTGTATTGTTTTTTGTTTGTTTCTATTTTACTGATTTCATCCCTGTGTTTATTTTTTTTTGCTGTCTTCTCCTTTGGGAGTAATTTCTTGATTTTAGCTTTCAAATGTGCTGTTAAGTGACTAGTATGAGATCTCTGCAATATTTTAATGTAAGCACTTAGTACTTTGAACTTGCCTCTTAGAACCATGCTCATTGTGTCCCATAAGTTTGTTTATGTTCTGTATTCATTTTCATTCAATCCTAGAAAGTCTTTCCTTTTTAATTTCTGCCTTAACCCATTTTTTATTCAGTGGAGAGTTGTTCGGTTTCCATGAGTTTGCAAGCATTCTGTTGTTTATGCTGTTGATGTGCAGCTTCAATTCCCAACAGTCAGATAGGGGCAGGGTGTTATTTCAGTTTTCTTGTACCTGTTGAGACTTGTTTTTTGTCCAAGTATGTGGTCAGTTTTGGAGAAAGTTGTGTGAGGTTCTGAGAAGCTACATTCTTTTGTGTTTGGGTGAAATATGCTGTAAATATGTTAGATTCATTTGGTTTATGATGTCAGTTAGCTCTGGCATTTGTTTAGTTTTTGTGGGCATGGCCTGTCTATTGGCCAGAGTAGGGTATTGAAGTCTTCCACAATCAGTGTGTGAGGATGAATATGTGGCTTAGCTGTAGTAGTGTTCCTTTTATGAACATGGATGCCCTTTTGTTTGGTGAATAGACGCTAAGTTGCCATGTCCTCTTGTTAGATTTTGATGGGGACATAGTGCCCTTTCCATATCTCTTCTGATTAGTTGTGGTTTGAAGTCTGTTTTGTCAGATATTAAAATGACTACACCAGCTTGTTTCTTATGTCCATTTGTTTGGAATAACTTTTTATTGTGGAATTCAAATAATTGATATTGAGATATTGATTCCTTTTATTTTGTTGTTGTGTGTCTGTGTTTCCCCTCTTTTGATTTTCTGTTTTGAGATTATTTCTTGTGTTTTCTTGAATGTGATTAACCCCTTTAGGTTGACATTTTCTTTCTAGCACCTTCTGTAGGTCTGGATTTGTAGATGGATATTGCTTAAATTTGTTTTTGTTTTTTTTTTTTAATCATGGAATGCCTTATTTTCCCCATCTATTGTGACTATAAGTTTTGTTGTGTATAGTTTTCTGAGCTGGTGTCTTTGATCTCTTAGAGTCTGTAGAGCATCTGTCCAGGCCTTTATGGCTCTTAGAGTCTCCGTTGAAAAGGCAGGTATTGTTCTCATAGGTCTGCTTTCATATATTAGTGGTCTTTTTCCTTGCAGCTTTTAACATTCTATCTTTCTTTTCTAGTCTATTTAGTGTTCTGTATGGTTCTTGTACCTTTATGGGCATGTCCTTTACGTTAGGGAAATTTTCTTCTATGCTTTTGTTGAAATGTTTCTGTGCCTTTGAGCTGGGGCTCTTCTCCTTCCTGTCTTCCTATTATTCTTAGGTTTGGTCTTTTCATAGTGCCCAGATTTCCTGATTCTTTGTACCAGGAGTTTTTTAGATTTAACCTTTTCTTTGACCAAGGTACCCATTCCTTCTGTCTTGTCTTCAGTGCCTGAGATTCTTTCTTCCATCTGTGTTTTCTCTTGATGAGACTTGCCTCTCTGGTTCCTCTTCAAGTCCCTAAATTTTTCATTTCCAAATATCCCTCACAAAAAAATTTGTTTTCTTTATTGTTTCTATTTGTAATTTCAGGTCTAGAACTGTTTTCTTTCCTTCCACTGTTTATTTTTTCATCGATTTTTTTAAAGATTCATTCATTTCCCCTTTAAGCAACTTTATCATATTCATAAAGGCTATCTTAAGGTCTTTGTCTTGAGCTTCAGCTATGTTGAAATACACACAAGACCTGCTGTGTTAGGGTGGCTGGGCTCTAGTTGAAACATAGTATTCAGGCTGTTATTTACTGTGTTTTTATACTGGTTTCTAGGCATCTGGATTGGGAAGATTTTAATTCTACATTGCTGATATCTGGTCTTGTCTTTGTTGGTTTGGTATTTTGTTCCTTGGTTTCTGTTTTCTCTCTGTTTCTTCAAAAAGTGTGGTGGCTGTCTGTTGCCTGGTAAGAAATTCTTCTGAGATCCTTCTAGATGTAGCCACTGTGGGTTCCAGGTAAAATGTTTTTCTATGTCTCGGTACCTGACACTTAGGAGTGGGGATGGGCTAGAAGGGACAAGCTGTGAGGGATACACCAGGCTCCTGTTAGCCTCCTGGGAATGGGAGCAGAGAGTAAAGAGAGGCTGCAGTGGGTTTTCTCCTGCAGCACTGCATGTTAGACTGGTTGATTGGACGTGGAGGAACGCAGGGAAAGTGAAGATCTGGAGCTAGCCTACCTGCTTCACTGTCTGCAGTGGGCTGTGGGTTCCTAGTGAATGCCTGCTGGACTCGAGGGCTTGGATAAAACAATGAGTTGGGAGAAGGAAACTTGGAGGGGAAGGTCTATGCCACTGGAGATGGGGCAGGGTGCAGGGTGGTTTGGGAGAAGGAAACTTAGAGGGGAAGGTCTATGCCACTGGAGATGGGGCAGGGTGTAGGGTGGTTTGGGAGAAGGAAACTTCGAGGGGAAGGTCTATGCCACTGGAGATGGGGCAGGGTGTAGGGTGGTTTGCTGTGGAATGAGGGCTAAGCCTGGGGTTGGTTTTTGGAGAACAGTGATAGGTGCAGATCCGCAGTTAACCTGCCTGCTCCCCTGGTAGGAACGCCCTTTATTTCTTAAGGAAATCTAGAGTTCAGAGTCTATCCAGATCTACTTTGATAGAGAAGTATGTGTATTCCTTTATAAACCTCAGACCCCAATGCAAAACGCTAATGAAATACTTCTGTCGTGTTTTGTAAGCTGGTCTTGTTTGAATGGATTAGTGAGGAGACAAGCTCTGTATTTGATTATGTACCCACCAACTGTCAAGTTTGTTTTTTCCTGACCGGAGAGGGACTATATTGTAGAGATCGTAGAAACTCTCCAGTCTCGTTCTTATTTGCTCCTCATCAGTGCTTTTGTCTTCATGTGTGAGATCGAATACTGCTGCCTCTGACCCCATGTGGCTGGACAGCACTTGATAGCTGACTGTCCAAGTGGAGATGCTTCACACGTGGAAAAGCATACACCAGAGTTCTAAGAATTAATAAGAAACAAATAAGAATTTCAATGTCTCAGAAATTTTGGTGTCAATTACATACTGAAATGATAACATTTTGGATGTGTGAAATGAACAAGTTATTAAATTTTCTGTGTTTATACATATGTTAATGAGATTGCTGTGAAACTTCAAATTATTAAAATTTGATATATTTCTGTCCTACACTTATTTGATGCTTTTTTTTTTCATAGAACTAATGGTGGTCTGACTGATCTGATGCATACTATTCCTCTCTCATTTTAGTTAAAATAAGTAGTGAGGATGCAGCTGGATTTCGTAGAACTAGCTCAATAAAAGTTAAGTACTTCTCATTTATATTCATAGGCTAGTAAACTGCTCTTAAGCTTACCAATGTAATATTCTTTTACTATTCAAATGTAGCCAAACCTTGGTCATTCTAGGAAAATTTTCCAGCAAACTATCTGAATTAACGAACATTTGCCTCCAGGACTATATTGTAATAGAAACCTAGAAACCAAGCAAGGTGCTCCTTGGTGATACAGGCCATTCAGAGAAGAAGGGTGTGGTATTTAGAATTCAAGTAGATCTGGCATGGTATTCAACTTGGTTCCTTTTGTACCTGAGTAGCTTTAGGCAGCTTAGCTGCTGTCTCCTGTCTCCACCCATGAAAGGGAAGTAACATCTGCCTAGAAAAGTTTGCCATAAGGATTAAATGAAGTAGTGGGGTGAAGCACTAGCTCATATGAAATTCCCTGGGAAACATGCTTTGTCAAAGTGGTTTGGGAAGGAAGCATGACTGGAACCCCTGGATTATGATGTAGTCTCACCAAAGGCCTCTGCACTCCTCACAAGCTCTAAAAGCTGAGGTGGTCCTCATACTTGTCCTAAGTGGGTTGATGGAGCTAGACCAGTGCTGGATCTTCTTCAGATACAATCCTTCCCAGAAGCTTGCTTCCCCTTGCAGCAGTTCTGAGAGCAAGCCAACATCAAGACTTCACGTGTCCTTCCTTCATGAAGAGATTTCCTAAATACCATGCAGGAGTGTTTATTGCCTTTCTTTACCCTCCGTTTACATAGCTCTCCGCAGTTGGGAGTCTGTGCTATTCTACTTGTAGGTAGGTAAGTGCTATCACTTAGTAAGCCATTGAGAGATGTTTCTTCTTTTTTCCTGTTACACACAAAAGTATCCTAAGACTCATTTCCTGTAGCTTGTGTGTAATAGTATCAAGGCTGTAATCCCAAGAGAAGATTGTGAGGTTGTAAGGGATGCCCTCAGCACTTCTGTAATGTCAGCTCGGTGCTGTCCTTCACTGTTGCTGGTCTTTGAAAGGAAGGAAGCCTTTTCCTGCTCCTAGAGGTCCCATGTTCTTAGCAGTAGCTTTAATCCTGGAGAGTCTGAGAGTCACACAGCCAAACTCTGGCCCCTTCCAGTTCTGTTTGTCTTAGTTTTCCTCTCTCCTTTTTTACACTTGCACTTACTGGTTTCTTCCCACATTTGAGTATTGTGTTAGGTATTTCTTACTTATGACTGGATGTTAAGATGCTGTGATTCCCCACACTGCAGTTGGCCAGCTTCAGGGATCTGCTAACATACAAGGACAGGGACTGCCCTACTACCTCTGGCAGGGTCCTTCTGAAGTGGGAAGATGTTACCACGTTGAGTAGCCTAAAATCTGTGGATGTCCAGTGCGGCGTGCTTCTCCTGTTTGGTTTGGTTTGTTTTGTTGTTGTTGTTGTCTGTTTGCTTGCTTGCTTTGTTTCCCTTCGTGTAAAATTTAGAAAATTTAAGAAACTCTCCCCCAAATAAATGGTCAAGCTAAGATGTCAACACAGGCCTCTTTGGTGCATAAGCATTATTCTTTACATTACTCTTTACATTCTCTTAAGCTGTGTACAGTTATGGTCTTGGCCAAAATGAAACTTGGATGAGACAGGGAAAGTTAAACTGTTGATCTGTTGGTTTTTTGTTTTTTTGGGGTTTTTTTTGGTGGTTTGGTTTAAAGCTTTGGATTTCTGGCTGGTTTGATTACATTGGAACCCAACAGATATTGTAGGGGCTGAAAGAGGTGAGGAAGAGGCCAGAAGCAGTATCACCAGTAGGTCAGCAAAAATGCCTTTGAAATAGATAGCCCTGGATCCCTCAAGCCTCAAAAAGACTGACTCAGCCTGAGATGTTTTTGTGTATGTAATATCTGGCCATTACCTATTTAGGAATATGAACTAGATTTCTTCTGAATCTGCCTCATGATTTTTCTAAACCCTTCAGGAATATACTTGAGGGTAAGGTAGTACTGGTCTAAACTTGCACCTAGAGTTTATATTCCCAGAAGTGGACTTGTTATTTAAAAGTATTTTTTTTCTTCAACCTCCTATATGACTTAAAACAAAACAAAACAAAAAACAGAAATTGGGATTGAGAGGGTGTTGTAGGAATGCCTTCCATTCAACCAATGGCCTTTGGGCTATCTGGCCCAATCGGCGTGGCCCTTTCTGGGTACATGAGGGGTTAGGGTAACATCTATGCTGCATAGGCAATTTGTTTATTGTGCTTTTGTAAAAACCAAGGGCTGGGATACAGGAAATGACCCTAAAGTAACCATTTTTTGTGGGTCTTTCATGATTACCAATTCTTGACATGGCTATCATCTTACAATTACTTATGAATAGCAGTGTTGCTGTGAATTAAAGTAAACCTAGGCACTTTACATCCATATGCCACAATCCAGTTAGCTCCATGTTGTTGTAGGTCACTGGCGACCATTGATTGATACCCTTGGGTTTACCCTGTGCAAACATTAGGTTGTAGTACGTTGAGGCATATCTGTTGATATGGCCCAGAAATCCTCATTAGTTATGGGGAGAAAGGAAAACTCTGTCACTGTTTCTGAAAGCCCGTGTGAGAGTGGATCAGCCTCAGTCTAGCTGCTGCCCCGGCCCTTTCTCCTCTCAGCCTCTTCTCAGTCACTCACATTGTCTTCCCCCCTCCACCACAGGAACTGGGGGACCCTACTCAGGTCCCTTCTGCGGTTTATTCTCCAGTTCCATCTCAGCCATCAGTTCCTAGTTTCCTCGGGGAAATCCTCCTCAAGGCCAGGATAGGTTGGAATCCTTCCAGGATTCTGCCTACTTCTTCATTATGATATTGACAGTGTTACCGATTTGTCTTTGTTTGAGAGATTGATTATTTAATCAATGATTATTTGATTGTCTGTCTCAGTGGGAAGGGATTCAGCCTGGTTTTGCATAATAATCTGTTCCTAGTGCCTAGAATAGTAAATGAGAGAAATCAAAATGTTGAGCAGAATTAAGCATGTTTTGTCATTTGCACTATAGAGATTACAATTACTCTTACATGGCATCAAGTGGGAACCATTGTGTATATGTGGGGGGGGATGGGGCTTTCTGATGGTTAATTTACATCGTTAACTTGGTTGGATTAGAAATGCACATTTAATGAGCCTTTGGCTATATATATATATATATATATATATACACACATATATACCTGAGGATATTTCCAGAAAGGATTTACTGAGGAAGAAAGACTTTACCTGCATAAGGGTAACATCATACCCTAGGCTGGACTCAGGTACTGATGAATAAGAGAAAATAAAGCCAAGGATTCCCATTTCTTTGCATCCCTGATCTGCCCAGATGTGGACAAACTCACATCACCAGAGCTGTAAGCTGTTCCTGCTACAGTGCTTCCCCTGCCATGGGGGACTATATTCCCTTAAACTATGACCAAAATAAATGTTTCCTCCATGAATTTGTTTAGACAGATTTTTTTAATCACCAGAAAGAGAAAATAAACTACTACTGCTTAAAATAATTGACTGAGAGTGATCCAAGCCAGGTGGTGGTGGTGCACACCTATGATCCCAGCATTCAGGAGGCAGAGGCAGGTGGGTCTCTGTGAGCTCAAGGCCAGCCTGGTCTACAGAGCGAGACCCAGGACAGGCACCAAAACTACACAGAGAAACCCTGTCTCAAAAAACAAACAAAAACAAAAAGACAACCTAGAGCGATCCAAACTACTAAACAAAGTAATAAAAAATTTCATGATGAAGGATGGTGGTATTTAAGGACTTTCTGATAAGAAAAGTGAGATAGAAGAAATTGGTGTGTTCTCTGAATAAGGGTTTAGGGAAAAAGGCAGTGGAGTTATTTACTTTGATTGACACTTTCTTGCATAGAAGTATAATTTATCTCTGTTACGAAGCACCATGAGGGCAAGGTCTCTAATCATTTCATTTCCTCATAGACACTGTGCCTGGCATGTATTAGGCACTTGCGAATGTTTATTATCACACTGGATGGTGTAAAGAGGTAATTATGGGTGGGTTATTGGATTAGCTTCCGGAACAGAACATTTTCTCAGCATTTACTACCCCGTCCGTATACAATTATTAGCCTACTCACCTTGGAAAAACAGCTTTGAGCTTGGAAATCCAATTTTTATATTTGCATCTTGCAATTATTCTATAACAGAGTGAAGATTACTTTCTTATAACAAGAATTTATACTATTTCCAGTACATAGAATAGGTTGGTTTACCCACCTACCTAGAGAAAGCCTATCATTCTAAGGTAGGGTTCTGCATTTTTTCACCAGGTAATACTTTGGAAAGAAATGCCCGTTATAGAGCTGTGTCCTGGAGGAAGGTTCCCATGTGCGTTTTCCTTCACTCCAAACTACCAAAACTAATGTGTGACTCTGATCTAAATGGCTTGACATGAATGTCTTGGTTTAAGGGGAAAAATATTTTCGTAAGTTTGAGACTCCTTCATGCTGATCTTCCTTCAAGCATGTTCATGTCATTTCATTTTAAATGTAAGAAGGTTCTATTTAAAGGATTTCCCCCATCTAGTTGCTTTGTGTGTTTGAAGAACAGATGGGATTAAAAGCATGTGATGCTACAGGCAAGATTGAGCCTGCTAGAAACAACGTGTTCTCATAGGTAAAACAGATCATAGGGTCTCTGACTTCAACCGTCAATTACTGTGCATAGTAATTGATCTTTAAAGATGATTTAATTTCAGTTTTTAGTTTGCATCCTAGTTGTTTCTGAATCAGGAAATGTATAGTCACCTTGCAGGGCAAATCTTTTCGCTTCTGTTCTTGAGATCGTCAAAAGTGAAGGCATGTGTACATGAAGCTTGCTCAGCAGCCTCTGAACCAGAGAACAAAGGTACTGTTTTGGGAGAAATTTCCAGAGTCCTAATTCGGAAAAAGAGGTTAGGGTCGAATTGGTAGACAAATGTCACCTGGCAATGAGATTCAGCACAGGCTGTGATAGAAATGTTAAATTCAGTTGAAGCTAATGTAACTAGACCATCTGAGGATCAGATTTTTGTTGTGGGGCATAGAGTTCTAGTAGTTGCTAAGCTGTCACATCTCCTTATATTCCAAATGGGTTCTCTGGTAGTGCTCTATCACTTAGATAAACTGGATGAAGACAGGAGGCATGGATTTGGTTTGGGTTTTTTAATGTCACAGTGTGCATTGAGTACATGCTTTGTAGCTGATAGTAAATATTGTTCTGTAGAAGGATGACTAATGTTGTGTTCACATGATGTCTGCAAAGGAAGAGTACCCAGTGCATGGAAGGGCGCCTGCCTTCCCCTATTGCAGCAAGGAGCAGAAGACACCACAGAGCAGACTTGGTTTGTAGGCTACTACAGAGAGGGTTGAGTTTTTAAGTCTCCCTTCTATAACTATTGTCTGAGTGATCATATCTAGAATTTGTCTCTCCAAATCTGCTTCCATTTCATAATGATCATTTCCAACTTTGTTGCAATCTACAAAGGGGTGTGTGTGTGGGGGGGGTATATTTAGCTTTTAAAAGATAGTGTGGGAGACAGCATATCATCCTCCTGCACCCCTAAATAATCCCTCTGGTGTTAGAAAGTAAAAAACCCTGTCATAGTCAGGTCCTGAATAAGTCATGTTTATCTCAGAAATACTCATCTTGGAAATGAAGAGGTTGGAGATGGTTATTTCTAAGTCCAAATCTGATAGTGAGTTTGAGTCCAAAGGATTATTTATATTAGCTCCCTTAAACAACAGCAGCTTACTGAAGGGGTACTGGTCATGTGACAGTCATGGCCAGAAAAAAGTCAGCCAGCACCTGCCCTCTGACTATCAGATCAGCATCTTGTCACCTTACTAGGCCTCAGTCCCAACTGAGGAGCATAGAGAAAGAAAGGCCTGGGAACCTTTGAATTAGGGGATTGTTAAAACCACCATTCTGTTCTGAGAATAAAGGGGAAAATGGCCTCCTTTGACTCCTCACATCCCACCCATCTCCTGAAACCTGCTAACCCTCTAGATGATTGGTACTTAAAATTAATTTCCACTTTGTCTTCTCTCCAGTTTTCATAATTGAATTTTTTACTTTTCATCCATTTAGTTCATGTTTGGATTTGGTGGTTTGTTTTAGTTTAGTTTGTTTGTTTGGCTAATGTTCTATAAGATTATCTTAGAAAAGAGGGAAGCTTCTGCCAGATCCCATTATTGTTCTTTAGATTATCTGGTTAGGTCTACAAACCTTTACATTTGTTGACACTCCAAAGGAATTCACTATTGCCAGTATGCTGTCGTAACTGAATGGTCCAAAGTTAAGGGCACAGTTATATTAACTGGAGTTCATTTCTCTGGGGCTCTGTTGAGCATTTTATTTACTACTACTACTACTACTACTACTACTACTACTACTACTATTATTATTATCTAAAACCTTTGTAAGAAGGCTGTGGGACTTAGGTACTAAATAGTATCCTCATTCCCAGAAAGCATCATAATGTGAAGTGCCAGCTCAGAGCCCTCTGGTTAATGGATTTGCCTTGATAGTTTTTCCTACCATTTTGTTCTGCTAATGAAGTAGCTATTGTTTTCTACTGAAGCTTTCATGAAAAGTTATTTTTTGTTGTTAAACAGCTGCTGCTCTCTGGGAGGCCTGCCTTCATTTTATTGGGAGCAATCTGTCTGCATAGGTCAGCTAATGTGTAGAACAGGCAAGGCTTCAGAGTGGCTAGTGCAGAATGGAGCCATGTGATATGTCTTTGAATTGATACTTTCATATTGCATCTAGTTGTAAACCGTATGTAGCTATATCAAGATGATGGGTAGTAGAAAGGAAGTGTAGGAGAACCAAAAATATAGTTTGTTTGGGAAGCCATATTGTTTAAATATAATATATTGCATCTATATTTCTGAGCCATTATTTATTGTAGCAAAAGATAGTAAATTCAATGTCTAATAATGACACCAATGAAACACAATATATCCACATAATGCAATAATAGACAATTATTAATGAATGAGATAGTTTTATATGCTTAAGTAAACAGCAAGAATATTTATGTTTTCATGTATTGCCTCTAAGAGGGAAACAGATATATACATATAGTATGTATGGGTTGATACACTCTGGAGCAATGGATACCAAACACGTAAAGTTCTTGTTTCTGAGCAGAGAGACTAAGCAACCAGAATGGGGAAGATATTTCAATTGCATGCTCTCTTATAAGCAAATAAAGACCAAAATTCATTGTTGTTTATTATATTCAATTTTCAGAAAAGAATTAAATTCCTTTAAAAGCAAGGTCAGTAGAATGAAATCTGATAGGCAGACTTGCCTTATATTTAAGCAGTTTGATTATTCCACAAGCAGTCACTAAGTTCTCTGCCAGCAGCTGATGTGGATTCTGAGACAGCTATGACTTTAGACTGAATGTCCTGAGGATGAGGGTTGTGGGGCTCATATCGATGGATGGTGACTAGGATGGAAGATAAGGATTGTTTTAGGAAGGGTAGCTACAGGAAATCCCTTTAAAGACAGCCCTTGGGCTGACTCTGGGCTGGTGAGAAGCCAACCATGTGGACTGTGGGAGGCTGAGGGTGAGCCACCACAGGTCCGGGAAGAAGGACACCAGCGGGAATCACTGATAAAGGTACAAAAGGGAAGCAAGCCCATGAGCTGTTCAAGTGGTGTGTGCAGGCTATAGTCCAGCACATCAGCCTGGCACGAGGCGATGGCAGCTGACCTGACTGAACAGGGCAGTAATGGAGGTAAAGTTCAGCTCAGATGAGGCTGAGAGCTAGCAGCGTTCGCGCTTCCCAGGTGCTTCTTAAAAACAAGCTCAGACGGTTAGAGGCTCCATCTGCTCTCGGTCCGTGGACTGTGAGTGCCATTGCCGTGGAGCTTGTCACCATCCAGAGGAGTGTGTTCTGGAACGTAGAAGGCAGGGTGGGGAAGGAGGAAGGCTTTGCTCTGGCTCTAGAGAGCCTCACTGTATCTGCAGTGTTGCGGAGATGGTACCCAATCATATAGCATAACATAAGGGCTCGGATCTGTTGTTTTGCGGCATCCTAAGCTGACCATCCTCATCTGTACCGGTGGATGGTGATGCAGTTATTGCGGTTACTTCTCTGAAATTGTAGGTGTTGAGCAGTTGCAAGTAGTCATTAATTACAGTCTATGGCTAGTGCCAGTTGGGCTCGACAGGGCAAAAATAATAACATTTCTTCCATAGCTCTCACAAGTGGAGCTGGATATCATATTGTAGGGCATAGTTTCCTTTTTTACTTTTTTAGTAACCAGTTCGGTAGAGACACGAAAACGGCCTCAGGAGATCGTCTGAATCTGCCTATGGAGACTGGCGAGTCTCCCAAGGCTGTGGTGATAAGTGCTCTCTGTTTTGCCCACTCTGGGGAGGCTCTTGTGATGTGAATGGGACTGCTTGGAATTCATTGTGCTGCAGTGCCTTTGTGGTCCCACCTCGGGTGTTACATTGGTTAAATATACTTATCATATGCTCTGGCTACAATTGCACATATTGTAAATTATTAGCTTTATTACACTGTTACAGTACACATTTTATGTCTTTGAAACATGCCCCATAAAGTATAAAGCCATTACATTCCTAACCAATTACTCGAGGAGAGAAAAGTGTACCTTAAAAAAGACAAAATGGTATCATAGACTCTGAACTTCATGCAGCCCTAAAGGCAGTAGAGCGCTAAGATCTTCTAAATAGATTTTCTATTATTATTTTAGACCAAATTCCACTTTAATTTGTCAGTGTGCTTATAGAACAGTTGAAGCCCCAAGGCTTCAAAGACAAGATGGAGACAGTGAAAGGAAGTGGGGCACACTGTCATGAGGTGAAAAATCAAGGGTTTCCTTTCCCTGGACTGGTTCACAGAGCGGGGGCACGGCTGAATGTCTTAATGTCCAAGGACATCAGTACCTGGTTGTATGTTATACAGAATTCTCAAGAGTCAAAAAGGAAGTCAGATTTGAGGGTTGTAGGGAATAGAGGCAGCATTTTTGGCAGAATTGTTTTTACATATTATTTTTAAGTTTTGCTCATATTTATTTGCTAGTATTTATATTAATACCCAAACCAAGACACGACTCTGCAGCTGACCTGCTGCCTCTGAGATGCTGGACAAGTCAGGTGTTACAATTGTGAACATTACATCCAAAAGTAACTTCGTGTCTCCGAACTAAATAGATCTTGTTTTCTAACAATGTCCAACTTGTAATTCTTGCTCAGAAGGCAGCAAGTTCCCATTTATGGCATTTGTGGCTTTGAAAAATCTCCTTATTGATCTGGATTGGCTTTATTGATCTTACTCTAAGGCATGTTTAACACCCTCATTTTTTTTCTTAACTTTCAGTATGACAGGGAGGTAAATAGCATCCTTCTGCATTTGCCAAGCAAGTCAGCAATCCTGTCTAAATACCAGGCTGTAGTATTCTAAGGTCATAGGAAACATTGAATGCTTCCATCCAGCAACACAATTTGCAATAGGAAAGGAAGGAAATTGTTGATCACCAAGATGCCTTTGTGCTAACCTTCTGTCACAGACCTGTAATTGACTGAGCCTATTAACACCCTCACCCCCATCTGCATTTCTTTTCCCCTTTTAGAAATGTAGCTCAATCCATTCTCATCCCGCATGGTGCCTGCAGATTACTTGCGACTTTTATTTGTGGTATCTCTTTTGTTGTTGACATTAATGAGATTACTGCACAATATCACAAGAGAAATGGTGTTGCTATTTGGAATGTTAATGAATTGCTTGCTTGGCCAGTTGCCATTTGTTCCAGTGTGTGAATATGGTGTGTGTGTGTGTGTGTGTAAAAGAGCCGAGGAGTAGCAGGGGTGGGATTGCATTTTTTTTTCCTCTTTGCAGCCAGTGACGTGAGCCGTGCCTGGAACAATCAGACTCGCTGCAAACAGGGTAGTTGAAGATGCTGGGGGAGGCAGCTTGGTGCTTCCTAAGCTAAGGCGATCTCAGAGCTGCTCAGGAGCTGCTTGGAGCTGCTGGAGTATAACCTGCAGAGTTCCTTCAGCATCAGAGCCTTGTAACGGGTAGAAAGTGCCTTTTTATTTCTCCAGACCTATTCCCTAGTAGACCTTCAAAATGATTGGCGTGAATAGTGTTCAGAGTGCCAGCAAGGTACGGGTGAGGACCTCAGGTTCTGTGAAGTACTCCCGAGAGGATTCTATCCGGCGGCAGTCCCACCGGTCAAAGTCTATGAAAATTTCCAACTCCTCAGAGTTTTCTGCTAAGGAGACCAAGGTAAAGAAATGCCATGTTAAATATTATTGACAGTATATGGTGGGGTCTCAGGATGCTCTGCAGTCTGCCAGCGTGTGATGTGCCCTGACAGACTGAGAAAGTAACAGGAAGCATAAAATGGCTCTAAGATAATCAGTGAGATTGGGGTGAGCAGTGATACCTGAACTCTAGATAGGAGAACTGCTGTGCTGGACAGCAGTTTTGCACAGAGCCGGCTCGGGGAAGAGAAGGATTGAGCAGTATTCAAACAGAGATGATTGTGGAAACTGGTGGTTGGCACGGTGGTCGTGTTTTAGTCTCAAAAAAGGTTGCCTTGACAAATGGCTTTTCAGTGTGGCGTATTTTTAGAACCTCGGGATATTTAGAAATATCTTTTGTGATTTTTATCTTTCATTGAGTTCATTTCTTCCCTCTTCTAGTATGTCCCCCTCCCCCAGTCTGTGGAGCTAGTGAAGAAAAGTGACCCTGTTCTGTGTGCTGTATCCGTGCTATGTTCATTGCCGGCTGTGTGTAACCGGGAGAAATTCCTCCTTTTGTGTTCCGTACATATGTATGTGCTGCTGCCATGCTGCCGTTAATAAAGCGCCGGTGTTCCTGGGACTCTGAGATCACATAATCTTGGTTCATGTGGAATGGGAAGGGAGTGATTACGTAGTGAAGTGGGCATTTACTACATGCAACATATTCTTGAGATTCTTCCCACCACCATCTGTGTGAGCAGGGTACTCAGAAACACTCCCACTCCACAGGTTTAAAAATGGAATGATGGAATCATAGGATCCCAGAACTCTGGGTCTGGGGATGTGGATGATTATAACAAGATTCATAGGCTTGAAGATGTGTAGGAAAGGCTTTGGGAGGTGGATCTCTATCATTTCAGCCTTCACATGGGTTCTGTCCAGACCCACTGAGAGTGACATCAAGCCCTACACCCTTTCCCCTTGTGCACTGCCCTCCTCTCCTGCTCCTTCCAGCCTCTCCCTCCTGTGTCATTACAGTATCGGAAGACTTTGGTCTTAACAGATTCCCCTCAAAATATGGGAGGGGATGGATGGTGACTTTAAGAAATGTGCTGATTCTCCATCTATTACCTTATATTAGAACGGAGGAGTCTAACCCCATCAATCATTAGCAAACTATTTTGTCTCTGATAAGTTGTAAAGAGTTGTTTTTTTTCCTTGGTAATTTTTAAGTTACAGTTTTAGGAAGAAACAAGCATCTTTTGACAGTCTTTGAATGTGACTTGAATGAGCATGTCTTGATTCTTACTGTAACTTCTATGCGACCTCCCATGGTATGATGCCTCCTGTCTCCTGTTGACACAGACCTCAAAGGCTTAGTACAATATTAAGTCGGTGTAAAAGGGCATGTGTGTGATGGTCAGCATGATTATAAAATGGACTTTTGCAAAGAACACTAGTTTAGCATCTCTGGGTTTTGTTTTACATGTCTGAATGTGCATTATATCTATAACATGTAGTCAGACGCCCTGGGAAGTAAGAGGTCATTATTATGAATGCTTTTGTAGCCCAAACTCCCATCCTGATAAAACTTCTATCGTTTTAATTCTGTTGGTTTGCTCAGAATTAGGTTGTATGCTGTAATACTGGAAGCTAATAGATGCCAAATGAGCAGATTTCTCTAATGCCTTCTCTGTTTTTCAACAGTTACAGCCACCCCTGTTTGATAAGAATCTATGCACTTGGGAGATACTTTAGTCAAGAGTATTGCATATAAGCCCCTGATAGAATTAGAGTCAAGAGGCCATCACATGACTTTGGCAATTATAGTCCTATTAAAAAATACATTGAAACAGTACATGGTCTCCCGAGTTCTAAGTTGTTTACTCAAGAATATATCTAAACTCCTAGCTCTAGTCTCTGTCTCTCTCTGTCTCCTTGTCCCCCCATCCTTGCCTCTCTGCCTTGTATGTATATTCCATTAGGATGAGAGATGCAGTAGATTAGACATCATCACTCATTAGCAATTTTTGTTCACTAAATGAGGTTAACTGAGTAGCCTAAGTGCTTGTACCCTAAACCAATGAACTGAATTTCATTATGGACATGGTAACCTGTGTTCTTCTCTATACTACACATTTTATTTCAAGTGTTAGTAATTAAAAGGCTCATTCATTTGACTTGTATCTGGTAGTAAAATTTTAGTAGTTAAAAGCAAATCAGTGTTAATCCTGTTAATCAGGTAAGTAGGTTTTTTTTTTTTTTTTGACCGTTCAGCAAAAAAAAAAAAAAGAAAGAAAGTTGATCTAACCTGAAGATAAGGGATTTTATCCTTCTACCCTGTCTTAGCACTCTTTTGTCCATCCAAGACAGTAGTAAT
>CABHPQ010134890.1:3731-15473 GCA_902168405.1 Peromyscus aztecus
CTCCTCCTCCTCCTCCTCCTCCCCCTCCTCCTCCTCCTAAGTTCCTACCTGCAAAAGAAATCAGCAGTCATAAGAACTTGCAGGGTGACAGTGAGAACAAATGAGCTCATGAATACAGACAGGAAGTCATAGCTGCTGTTCCTGCTTCATGTTGTTTGGGATGACTGCAAACACTGTAAGATGTCCAGCACACAGGCTCTTTGTTTTTTGAACATGGTCTGAGATTTAAATACATAAGGCACCTTGGCTGTGCACCTTAGAGTAAGTTATACTACATTTTTTGTTTGTTTTAAGTAGAGTTGGGTATGGTGGTGGTCACTTGTAATCCCAGTACACAAGGCACTGAAGCAGAAGGATCACAAGTTCAAGGCCAGTCTGGGCTACATGGTTAAGTTCCAGGTCAGAATTTCAAGACCCCACTGAAAAAAAAATTAGTAAAAAAGTAGGAAGAGTTGGAACTTGAGCTATAATTATCCAACTTATTAGATGGAAGAGGAATCTTAAAAAAGACTAATCAAAAGCAAAGTAAAACATAATCAAACATCAGAGGCTAGCAAGTTCCCAGAAATCATTCTTATTTTTCAATAAATATCAGACATTATATTAGAATGGAAAAGCAGCCCTTGTTCAAAGACATAAGAAAATTAAAAATATATACAGAATTCCACCCAAGTTTGAAAGAAAGAAGTAGCAATACAGTTGAAGACGGCAGAAAAACTGGTTTCTGAAGCTGAAAGACGGGAGATCATCTAAATAAATGGGAAGCAGCCAGGGTTGGTCAAACAAAGAGAACACAGGGACATGATAACACTTTTTTTAAAGGAGTAACATTACCTATTTTTAAAAAATAGGAAGCAGAATAGAAACAAAAAGAGAGAAAATGCTACTATAGAAAGGTTGTTTTGTCTTTAAAGGATTTTAAGGGATTTTTGAGCCATGTGGCTAATTAGCTACCCAAAAAATAAAATAAATCTGCAAAATCTCTTTAAACACAAACACAAACACACACAGGGAGGTGGGTGGAGGGGGGGGCACATGCAGACTCAAACTTTGACACTATTTTGTCTGCGTGAGTAGGACTTTTGTTTTTGTTTTTGAGAGGGGCTGTTGAGACAGGGTTTCTCTGTGTAGCCCTGGCTGGCATTGAACTCAGAGATTCACCTCCTCTGCCTCTGGAGTGCTGGGATTAAGGTATGTGTCACCACTACCAGGAAAAGTAGGATCCTTTTAATGGTAAAAAGAATAGAGAGAAAAAATCTGAGATTTACTTGGTAAGATTATTGTCCACAGTGGTCTTGGTGAAGTAATTTCAAAACCTCTCCACATTAATCATAAAATACAGATATAGCTGGGACTCAGGGTTTTCACCTGGGGCAGAAGATACAAGTAAGGAATGGGATGGAGAAAAACAACTTGGATGCCAGGCTGGCAAACAAAGCATCAGTGTCACATACCATGACTTAACAAACATTAAATATACAGGATAGGCTATGCAATGTATGCTGTGGGGGGGGGGGGGGGGGGGGGGGGGGGGTTACAAACAAGAAAGTGGGTGCCAAGTCCTACCTAGTTCTGCCCAATGGAAAGCTCTAGAAACAAGGACAGCACAAATGCAATGAGTGGAACACCTCTCTTCTATTTACTGAACATTTCTCCACAAAGAGCAGACAGGACTCCTTAGAGGAACAGCTAAATCTGGGTCGAGGGTGGGAATCACTCGAGGTGAGCTTATATATCTTATGACATAAAGTGAGAAAGTACTTGGAAGCCTGTGCCAGCAAGATGGCTCAAGGAGTAAAGGTCCTTGATTCAAGGTCCTTGAGTTCAACCCCCAGGTCCCACCAGTGGATGAAGATAACCAATTCTTCCAAGTTGTCTTCTGACCAATACATACATACTAGAGCATGCACATGTACACACAGGCACGTGTGTATACACATACACTAAACAAATAAATGTAATTAAACTTTTTTTTAACTAACAAGGCTACATCAAAATGAGACAGCAGAGTTCGAAGAGGATCTCAATGGGTCAACTTTGATGATGATGAGCCACTGTCAAATCACGCTGAATTTTTATTTTTTAAACCCACAAAAAAAGGAGTGGGAAGGAACAAGCTCTTCTCTACACAGGACTACCTCCACCTAATAAGGGAATCACAGAATTAGAACATGCCAAGTTTGTAAGCACCAGTATGATATTGGACGCAGGCATTTATTGGTGCTGCTGGCCCATTAACTCTAGATGTGCTGTAAGAGAACAGGATCAGCACTCTCAAAATTATCCTACAGACGTTTTTTATTAATTACAAAGGAGCAACAATGGAGAAATCTGTGATCTACCTAAACTAAGTGATTAAATTGATAAGTTTAACCAGGATCCAGGGGAAAATTGACAATAAGCTACAAAATGACAATCAGTCAACTTATCCAGTATTCTCACCCAAGATGCTTAATCTGAGCCAAAGCAGGGGGAAAGGATCAGACAATCTGTACAACCACAGAACATTCTAGAAAACAGCATGTCAGAACTCAAAATGCCAAGGCCATGAAAGACTCCTCTTTTTAAAAAATCCTTGTAATGGGGTGAGAGGTGCATCCCAGTGACAGAGCACTATTCTAGTTTGCAGGAAACTCTAGGGTGATCCCTAGTACCACAAAAGAGAAACAAAGGAAAGGAGAAAAGGGTGGACAGCAGGGATATTCTAGACAGAAAGATCCCAGACACATAAAACCAAACCCAGTGTATGTTTGCTGGCGACTCCACGGTCTGTACAGGGAAGGCTAGAACAATGCTGCAGAGCCAATGGGACAAACCTGAGGATGTCCTAGGTACTGGGTAATAGTAGCAACATTTCGGAAACGCTACAGGAAAACTATCTTATTTTCAGGAATTCCATGACAAATATTCAAGAGTCAAGTATCATGCCTACTATCCATTTTCCTGGGATTCAGAAAAAGAAAAACTGTGCATATATGTTTATATATTATTTCGGGAGATGGCAACAATACAAATTGGCAAAATGTTAACAGCTGGTGGCTCTAGGTTAGGTAGATTATAAATATGCATTGTCCCTGTATTCCCATTTCAATTTCCCTGTGATTTTGAAATTTTCCCGAAAGAACTGGTGGGAGGGAGAAAAAGAAAAAAAAAGGAACACAGATAACTACCTTTTTGGAAGACAGAAATATGCCCAACAGTTTCCTGGCATAAAAGTAGATACTCATTGAATAATCATTTTCATAAATCAAATGTTCGCTTTTCTACCTCATTCTAGCCTTATGGGCTAGCAGTACCCTGTCTTTATTCAATATAGCAAATACAATATAAGAGGTTGATTAAAATAATAAAGCTATGTTTAAAAGCCTGATAATTAGATTATAATCACCCTGTTTCTCTGATGTTACATGATTCCACTCACTTTATTCCTTCACTTCCCCTCACAGCAGACTGAGAACATCTTGAATTAATCCTTTCAACACAATTTTTTAATATTGCCTAACATGTAAGAGGGTTACAAATGAATACGTATTAGTAGGCATTACCCACCACCACTAGGTAAATATTTTAATGAAGAGATGGACAGACATGGATACTCCCAGCATAAACATGTCCCTGTGTGTTCTGCTTCAACTGCTTCAATTCCGTAAGGCAGGCTGCTTTGCTAGTCTTCATGTTCCTGCTGTGGAACCTAAAGCAAGGCTTCCACTTGCTAACCTGGACCAGGGATGGAGAAATCTGCTCCAGGAGCAAGCAGTGGAAAAACCAGCTAACATTCACGTGATTGCTAACAAAGCTGGAGACAAGGGGCAGGGGACTCTTCACAAGGATGCTCGTGCATAAGATAGGCACAAGCAAAAGCGAAAGTGGGTGTCATTTAAGCTAATCTCTACGTGAACCTTTTAAGAGATAAAACCATTTGAGTAGTAATTTAGTACTAAATTAACTTGGATTTTTTTTTCTCTGTATCGTTAAAGTTTTCATTGTTTAAATAAGGGTTTCTGCAAGAGAAATGAGGCGATGCTCCCATTCTATCAGAAGAATGAGGCTGATGATTTGCAAGGCTGACTGGGCAGCTTGTCTTGACATGGGCAAATGCTGCAAAGAGCCAAATACACAAGCACAGTCTGACCCTCAACCCACTCCCCAGCGCTGTTCCAGAACATCAGAAGACCATCCAACGCTGCACTACTGTATCATCCCAGTGCTAACCTTGTATACCAGCAAGACCTCTACCAGACAAGGAAAACTGAAGGCAAGGAGGATGACAGATGGTAACAGCAGATCCTCTGAAAGGATCCCTAAGACAGCAAGTTCATCAGTGACTGAGAAACAAGGACTCCATGTTTCTGCTTTTTGAGCCAATGATAATTTGTTCTCTGCACTACCTACCAAACAGCAACAGAGCTACCACAAAATTGGCAAAGCTGGCATGACTGTGTTGAGGTGAGCAGCTCTGCTCCCAAATCGACTGTGTTTGAACATTAGCCCATAGAGGCCCAGGATTAAGAGAATTCTCCTGCCGTTTCTCAGGTAGGTTTTTCGTGGTAACCACATGCACCAGATGCAAGCATCAAGATGCCATCTGCAAGGTGGCATTTCCTGGATCACCTTCACAGTGGCTGATCTCATACCAAGCCAGTAGCTCCAGACAAGGCCCTTTGATTTTGCTTTTTCACCCTTGAGAAACGGTCCTCCTTTGAAAGAACTTCACTTGGGGCTGAAAGTATTATTTTGACAGACTGTAATTTAAGTCATTCACACCATTGTTTTGGGCTATAGAGAAGCAAATTATTCAAACAGACTCTACCAAACAGCCACAATATATTTTCAATATTCTGATATTTAAACATTCCATGAAAATTATGGTCACAATAATGACAACTTTTGTCACAATCCACAGTTGCTAACTGGTATCAAGACACAGATACACACATACACACACACACACACACACACACACACACACACACACACACACAGCCCTCACCCCTGTAAAGCAGAAAAAGAAAGGCCAGCATGGAGGCCTGCTTTAAAGTACAGCTTGGTTAAAATGAAAGACACTCTCAAAGGAGATGGAGAGAGGCAGCCATCCTTCACCTACGAGCCAAGACAGAGAGCTAAAGGAAAAGCAGGGTCGTTTTAAGCACAGCAAGCAGATGAAGGCTGATAGGCACAAGCACGTTCTTCCTCAGTTTCACTGCAGAATCATCAGTCTTCCAGTCCCATCAGGATTGGGCTGAAAAGTAATAAGAAATGAGGGCAATTAGAGAGGAAATGAGAGAGCAATTGAGGAAGGAACCACCTAAAGACAAAACAGTGCGGAGATTGAATCTGAAGCAAGAAACAAGAATTTGAGATTAAGTTTCAAAAAGGGAAGCTCCATGATCCCGCCCTGAAAGGATTAGAATTGCAACAGAGAGCCTTGAGCAGCCTCTGAGTAGCAGAAACGGTGTTCGGAGAGTGGCGTGGCTAGGTAGTTTCTGGGAAGACACGGCATATGGCCACTAAGTTTCTCGATGTGGCCCATTTAATTTCAATTTAAGGAAATTAGCTTGGTCAGTAAAGTGTCTGTCTGCGTCAATGTCCTAGGTTCCATCTGCAGCACAGTTCAATCTCCAGTGCTACATAAACTGGGTATGGTTGACAGACACCTGTAACCTTAGTACTCCGCAGATGAAAGCAGCAAGATCAGGAGTTCAAGGTCATTCCTGACTACAAAGCCAGTTCTTAGGCAAGCCTTGGAAACATGAGACCCTGTCTCAACTGACAATAGCAATAATGAAAAGGGAAAAGAAGGAGGAAAGGGCTCCAAATTTAGGGACACGGGGGCTAAGGTAATGGTGGTGTTGTTCCCTGTAATGAAGTAGTCTTTGAGGGAAGCTGTTATCAGTGGCAGAACAATGCAAAGGTCCACTTCGGGCATGCTATCCCAGCCATGTAGAGATAGGTGCAGACAATGAAAGACGGGCTGTTGGTCTTTGTTTGCAGGCAGAGTGGTCCTCATCTCTCCAGGGACAGCATAACGTAATTCTAACTTGATGGTGTCGTCTTGTGCTAGAGGGGGAATTAGACAGTCTACCTTCCCAAAGAACTCTGCCAAGAGCAAGACATTTATTCTAAGCATTTGCAGAAGTCCACGTTCACTGGAACACCAACTTCAAACCCCGAGTAGCATTTAAATGTATTTCATAGCACTTACTTCAAGCTTAACATCTCTGAAATACTTAGATCAAAATATTGGGTTAAGTAACTAGATTCTAGTACAACATCTAATAAGAGATTTTTTTTTAATTCCCACCACAGTTCTTCCTTAAAGTAATCACTTTGTTCAAGACCCCCAGGCCCCCTCTAGTCATCAACAGGCTGTCTTGGCACCTGCTTTTGGTAACTTAACACTGAGTTTCTCTTTTGCATAACCGTCAAGGCTACACATCATTTTGGCCATATAAATACCTACATCTCCCTTTTGTCTATCCCTAGTCCATGGAGAACTGCACCAAGGCTTTGGAGGACAAGCACTGGAAGACCTTCAAAGAAAAAAAAAGAAAAAGTGTTCATTAACCCCAACAGCAGCTGCTGGCTAGAGCCTGCAATTTAAATCTCCAAAAAAGAACTGCGGCTTCTGAAATTCCACAAGGAGGTATCACTTATGATTATACACATTCCAGTGGGTTCCTTCCTTCATTGATGGCTTCCAGACAAAGGTTTTCTTCCTCCCCGTTTTGGTAAAATTCCCCAAGCCCTTGATGTATAAATTCCTTCATGTATTTTCTTGACCAGTGGCAAACTCAGGAGAGGGGTTTTTCCTGGCCAGGTTCACTCAAGACCCCGAAACATCATCTTATACGTAATTTCTTGTTCGGTTGGGAACAACAAAAAGCTTCAGATTTGTATCTGTATTAAATGAAACCTTCAAAAATGAAGCTCCGCTAAAATCAAAAGTGAAGGGGCTGGAGAGGCAGATTGGAGGGTAAGAGCACTTGTTGCTCTTGCAGAGGACCTGGGTTCAGTTTTCAGCACCCACGTGGCGACTCACAGCACCCACATGGCAAATCTAATGCCCACTTCAGCCTTCGGTAGGCACCAGGCACACGGCACACACTTGGTGAATGTAGCACACATGTAAGTAAAACACTCATACAATAAAATAAATATTTTTTAAAAATTTAATCAAAAAGAAAAGGATTTAGGGATGGAGGGGAAGAGAGAGAATGGACAACCAACTTATTTTCAGGGGGTAAAAAGAAACAAAGAATTTCAGAAATGAACGCTAAGGCTGTCCAACATTTCCAGCTGAAACGTTAAGATCATATTTTAAATCAATGGGGGCAAATAGTGAGAAAAACAGTTAGTAGTCTTTTCTCTCCCCTGTTAACCCTCAGTGCCAAGTCACAAAAATAGCACCAGAGTACTCACAGTACGTAGTATGGGCTTCTCATGCCATAGAAGGCATTTTCACCATTTCAGTTATAGACTCAAATCAACAGCCAGTTAGAAATGGAAAAAAGACATTTTTCTTTTAAGCAATATATGCACAAAATGCAATGGCCTTTATACCATGAAGGACTGTAAGGTACATGCCCGAGTGTGTGTGTGTGCAAGCATGAGTGCGCATGCGTGTGTGTGTGTGTGTGTGTGTGTGTGTGTGTGTGTGTGTCTGTCTGTCTGTCTGTCTGTCTGTCTATGTGTGTGAATAGGGTATCTCACAGCCATCAAACTAAAATAAGCTTTCCCTACAAAAGCCTGCAGCTGGCGGGTATTCATTATGGGAACAACTGGAAATGGCCACTTTTGCCAAGGGTACAGGCCACAGTGGAGGGATTAGCCACAATTACTGCATATTTACACAACCATATTTACACCGTAATAAAACTCATCTTACCCGATCCAAACAAAACCGTGCTCAAAATAAACTAAAGCACAGGAAAGGTCTCCGGAGCACAAGCAGTCATCGTTGATTCTCCAGTGTCTGCTTGGCCATTACCCACTGAGACAACCCTTCATTCTGCCTTCCTCGGAAGGGCAAGAGGAGTAGGCAAGATTCTGTATACCCAGTTGAGAATCTGTATAATTCAGATAACAATACTGTAATTATGAGTGGGGAAAGAAGGCTGCATCTTAGAGATTCATTCTGAAATGGCTGTGGAAAAATTATAGGATGTCCAAGATTTATTTAAAATAATCTGGGAGGAGTGGAAAGCACAGAGGGGATAGATGTGTAAGGGTGAGTAACTATTGACACTGGGTGATTTCACGCAGAATTTAGTAGGGCATCCTTCGTGCTTTTGTGTATATTTGAAATTTCCCATAACCAAGTTGGGGGTGGGGGAGAGAAAATAAGACCAATATGAAAGTCATCCTGAAAAAAAAATGTTTCCCTTGAAGGAAAAGAAAATACTCCCTTTAGCTTTTTTCTCTGCAAATGACAAAGGAGAACCCACAAAGAAAACCAAGGTAGGCTCTTGTTCTAGACTTCAGAAAAGAAGAATGAAATTCTTAAAAACCAGAACATGAGCGAGCGGCCTGAAGCGCAGCTCTCGCCTGTGACTTATTACAACAACACAGCCCAGCAGTCTCCCATATGAAGGCACTTTGGACGACATTCGCGCAGTGGCTGCCAAATCAAGTCCAGAGGTTGCAGAATCATTTGTCAACACTAAAGGCAAAGGTACCAAGAGCTGGTCCTTTCTTCCCTGAGGTCACTCCTTCTGATCCATGGGTTTATTACCTAGAGCAAACAATTAATCTCGATGCCTTCAGAATACAAAATGGTTTCAGCCAAGGTAGTATCCTCCCATGATCCGTATCTCTGTCTGGGCATCCCTGCCAGGAGGAAGAACAGAAGGTCCACTGGCTGGACATCAAGGGACCCGTCCCCATCCAAGATCTACAGCTAACTCAGCCTCAGTTCAGCTGAGCTTCAGCGGCCTCACCTGAAAACAATGGTATTTCCTAAGAAAATGGCAATTATCTTTCCTTTTCAACGGTTCTATAATCATGAGACTCTCTAATAGTTTTTAAGGCACTTCGGCACTCCAAGGTTACATTTTCTTGTACTTTAATTTGAATATGTGATCCTCTGTATAACGTGTGTGTGTGTGTGTGTGTGTGTGCAAATGTAAATGTGCACATGTTCATATTTGTGTCAGCACACACTCTGATACTATTAGGTGGTTACACGGGGCTAATTGCTTCCATCTCAAAGCAGCAAATTTTCAGTTCTGCAACAGATGTCGCTGTGTGATTTCTCCTTTCTGTGCTGGATTTTCTGTTAAAAATGCCCAGCATAATGGTCAGTAGCATTCTTCCAAAGAAAGATATACGGCATTTTTAATTCTTTGGATTTCTTCCTTTTAAATTTTCTTCCTATGTGGCCAATTTCCATTCAATCCACAGTATCAATTAGTTTGGCCCCTTCTAAGAAATACCCACATAAAAATGGTCCTTTTGTTAAATACACACACACACACACACACACACACACAAAATCAATCAATCAATCAAAACACTAAAAAATTAAATATAAACTCTATGTGGCCAATTAGCTTTAAAATACCACCTACACAGACCCAAAAAGAATGAGTCTCATAGCATTGATCTTCATAGTACTATCAATTTTAAAGAAAAAAAAACCGCTTAACAATAGAAGCTGAAGAATTAAAAGAAAAAAAAGTCATCTATAAAGCTGAAATGTACCAGGTATGGGATAAAGTTTAAAATAAAATCCAAAAGCACCATTAATGTTTTTTAAAAATTGGGATTTTCATTTTAACACCACCATTAAAAATAAACACAGAGAGGCTAACATGATAATTGCAAGACATCTTACCTACCATTCTGACCTTCACTATCAAGATACATGTCATAGAAAAGTGACATTTCTTTCCCTTCGCCCAGTACACTGTCACTGTCCAGTGTTGATCAGTCAACAGGTAGCTAGACCTAGCAGTTTCTTCCGATGAGAGCCAACAATGGCACAAAAGATTTCAAAATCTCCTTTGAAACCTGAGAGCCTGTTGTGTTCTGGGGTTTGGGAGGGAGTGCAGATTGAGAAGCAGGCGGTGAGTAGGGAACCAACTCCGGTAAGAATAGGAAGTCAGGAAGTAAAAGAGGAAGCCGGAGTGCCCTGCCTGTTATCACCTTCCCTGTCCCACGCCCTTCACCAGGAGAGCCACTGGGGGAAACTGGATAAAGCATGTACAACATCCATATGAATAAAGCTCTTTGTTCGGGAGAACTGCCTGCTCTTTTATTCCCCCCTTTTTCGTATTTGTTCATTTCAAAAGATTGCTCAATGGGTCTCTTGTTCCTCCAAAATGTCCCGGGCAAATAATGCAAGCTTGTCTCGTCACACAAGTCACTAAATGAAGCCTTGTGCGTCTCCAGTGACACACTGTAAATATAAAGTGGCATTAATGAGGGATATTTTATCGAAGCTATCACAGGCAAGTGCAAGTCCCCCCTGTGACTATTCAATTTGATGCAGGGAAAGGCAACAATAGCAGGGCGTCACTTTTGCAAAGTCCCTGTCCCTGGTATGCAAGCTCCAACCAAGCTCCAACCAAGTCCCAACCGGCTAAGAGCAAGCCGGGACTAACTGCCACCCCACAAATCCCTACTCATCAACCATCTTCTCTAATCCTCAAAAGGGTAAGAACAGAACGGGGTGATCTACTTGCAGGTTCCTTCAGGATCCCAAACAGCAGCATGCCTGCCTTAAACATAACAGGAGTGATTAACACAGCACAGACAATCCTGTCTGGGCTGCATTTTATACAGGTCTGTTTCATCCAAACACTACAGGAGAGATGGGAGTAGATTTTCTCGGGGATGGGGGTGAGGGTGGGGGGTAGGCAGGATGACTTCAGTTACAGAGGCAACCAAACCAGAACTTCAATACACAATAGCGGGACTTGGCTTTCTCAGCAAGGATGAGAATCAAACAAGCCTAATGAAGTCAGAAGGTAGCACCAACAGGTTTCTTTAAACCAGGGAATGAGAAGGAAAGGCCGCTGAGAAAGCTTTAACTTAACATCTGAGGAAAAGAAGTCTTTCGGTGCCCACCTGAAATTGACTCCTGCAATATGGAATCTAGGGCTTGGCCAAGACCATCTCTCAAAGTGTACACACACACACACACACACACATTCAAAAAATTAAAGTCATCTCATCCCCTCACTACAAATCAAACCCAATTACTTTCTAATTTGAACACAATCTGATAAGCGGCGTACAAACAGGGATGTACACAAGAGCAAGAAGCTGCTTCCATGGTAACTGGCAACAGAATTTTCCTGTAGCTTTGACATGCACGGTTGAGTTCCAGACCGTTCCTTTCTAAGTCAGCACACATCTCTCACGGGGAAGGCAACTTCTCACCGAGAGATAGTACAAATATAGTACTGTTGTTACTACCCGGTGCCTTCAATGAGCAGGCTTGACGAGGGAGGCAAAATCTAATCCTACTCTGCTGGTTTAGTGGCATTGCATGGTTCCCATTTTTAGTGGAAAGGCAGTATCCCGGGCCAGCGCTTCCCACCCCCACCCTTCGTTCTGCAGCCAATACAAGTCTATTGTTGCCTCTGTAATGCGCCAGTTACCCAGCCTTTACTCACGCTCACGTTTAACTGACAGTGGCGCTTTTTACAATGCAGCACGAGGGATCTCTTTCGGGAACACTCTATCGAACCCTTCCAGTCAGTGGCATCACCAGAAATTAAGTTGTAACCACACGGGCTT